>BJCM01212039.1:0-37893 GCA_018326385.1 Flaveria bidentis
CATTCGCATGAAGACTCATACGACTAAGTTTGAACACATTTCTCAATCATTATTGACTAAGAACTATGCACAACAACCTCAAACCTATATAGTAAGTTTATTATACTTTAACACACAATAATACTATGAAATATTAAACATTATAAACATCAACCACATATTATATTTCATTTAACCAATTCATTACATATGTGTAAGACGTGAAGGACTTTTACATTAAGCACATAAACTAGGGACATATGTATCAACTGTGTCCCCAGCAACGACGCCAATAACTTGATGCGATGCGAATGTATATATTTTGATAGGGATTTTTCGCAAAGATTTAGTTTTAATTGGTTATTACTAACACTATACCACACACACAAAAAGTAAGTGTACCTGTCGTGTGGTAATATAGTGTTGGTAAGAAACGAGTATCAATCTGTGGACACACCTAGCCTACTCAACAATATTTAAGATTTGACTACCATATTTGGTTTTTGTTTGAGAAAATGATGAATTGTATTGATGAGATTTTAGCGTTTAAAAACAATATTAAAAATAAAGTAAACTAAGATTCAAGCGTTTGAATTTAAAACCAGGGAATAAAGGTTATCATCCTAATTAGATTACACTTATGTAATTGTAATGAATTGGTGGTGTGATTTAAAAATTCTAATTAATGTAGTTACGTTAGTTTTTATAAAGATGAGTTGGTGCAATTTCTCGTCTATCCTGCTGTCGTAGTGACTAGGATCATGTCGGGTTGAGTTTACTGCTTAGATCAAAGCCCTAGTAATGTGGGTAAATCTTTTGTGACCTATATGACATACTATTTTTGAAAACATAACTTAATGTTAAAATAGAGTTGATCAAGTTCCTTCCTAACATACCATTAATTTTAGAAAACCGTAACAATTACTGTAGGTTTCTTAGACTAATAAAATCAAACCCGCAAATGATCAGAAAGTTAAGGTGATATGATTTCTAATAACCATCTCTAGTTCATTAGCCATTAATTTATTATGAAGACTAGTTTCATGAACAAAATCTGATCATATGTTTTTCAATCGTGTATGACAATCGCAATTATAAACCATAAATTTCTAACTTCCCGTTCAAATGTAGGTGCTACCCATCAAAAGTTTTCCCAAGACCACCATAACATTAACATAACATATATCACATCATTAATTCATCACAAATTACATAAGTTTCATCCAATTAGGATGATAATAAGAGTTTAGCTCATAATAAGCTTGAACATAACAACATATGACAAAAAAGATAGATATGAAATCAATGGTGAAAGGGACAATCAAACCGGTGATCCACAATGGATGGTGTTTGGCCAATCCTGGGCTTCTTCCAAGTGTTGTATGCACCTCCCGAGCCTCCAAGTAGTCTTGAAGACTTGATTCCCGAGAGAATTCAGCAGATTAACTCTCCTACCAAAGCTTGCTAAAAAGGTGAACTTAGGCTTCTATTTATAGGCTTTCTGGAGTGTTTAAGGACGACCTTATGCCTAAAAGGCACGGCCCCGTGCTAGTACAATGCTGACAAAAGTATGTCGGCTCGTACGTGCAGAGGGTGTCGGGCATGGCTCCGTGCTTACTTTTAAGAGACAGTAATTTTTGTCCAACTTGCCTTATTATCCAACTTGCCTTATTAAACACCTACAAACACAAATTAACCTTTTTAAGTATATATTCATCATTTTAAGGGAGATATTGAGAATTAATTGATATGCTTTTGATAGGATTTTTATGTATAATTTGAAGCACATCAGTATACAACATACATAAGAAAGGAGGATTCAGGACCGTTTAAGGGATGGTCACGTACAACACAACACATAATGAGGATAGTGAGTTAGAACACTTAAGATATCAAATGGGGAACTAGTAACCAGTCACACTTTGATACTAAAAAACACAAGTAATAAAAGGACAGAACAAGAACAATAACAATTACACAAATGTTTGGTTTTCAAGAATGTTGTATATTGCTTTCAACTTTCTTACAATTGTTACAAACCATAAAGTGTTTAGAATATAAAGGACCTGGGATACTTTATACTACATCCTATAGCCGGCCATACTTTAAAGGTGATACATGATCTAGACAACAACAAAATCGATGTAGAGTCAAAAGGCAGATTGCCTTTTGACTAGTGACTATGACATGCCATCGCTCACATTCTAATATATTACAAAAAGGATAAAAGTACATAAAGTAGAAAGCAACAGACTCAAGACCTCAATGTATAGTTTACCAAAAGCATGGACCTTTCACCAACTTGTGAAAGTTGGTGAGTCAAACAAAGTTTCAACGGAAAGGTGGTTGAGTTTTATGGTAAAAGGTACATCAGATAAAGCACATAGTCAAAGTCTTCGAAAGAAATCTATTTTCATGAGTTGGCTTCTGAAGACATTGTCTTTGAAGCTTCAGAAGACTTCATATTTGGCTTCGGAAGATATTGGTCTCAGCTTCAGAAGATTTCACACTTAGAATATTTTCTAAGGCATAGTGTGAAACTTCTGAAGCATTCTACTTTATACTTCTGTGGATGCATGCAGGATAGAATTTAGATGTTTTAGATTGCATCAACCTAATATGAACCTTACAAACTCCCCCTAGGCTGATGCTACCAAAACATTTAGAAACTTCAGATATTGACAGTTCTTATTATGATGATGACTATACCTTTCTTCATAAGATGGCCAGGATCATTCAGACTTTCAAAGTATCTTCTCATCTCAAAGAGATCATGCATAGGTAGACTGAACCTGTCGTGCCATGTGTAGACATCTTCAATACCTTGATCTCTGATCACATGCCACCTCTCTGGATTAGTAGTGTAAGTTCAGGATAAGATGGGTCTTCTTGATGGTAGAGGAGCTACTTGGATTGGAGTTTGTGGAGCTTCCTCTTGTTGCACATCCTCAGGATGTTCTGAATCATCTTGAGATTTGGAGATGGATTCTCCTTTCTTCTTCTTCTCAGACTTTGGTTTAGAAGCCATCCTTTTTCTCCTCTTTACACCTTTTAACTGAGAAGACTGACCTGCAGCACCTTGTTGATCATCCTTATCTTTCTCAGTTGGGTTTTCCTCTCTCATAGGTTCATATTGAGAAGGAATAGAACCCTTCTATGGATCAAAAGATGAAGCTTGGTGAGATTCAGTAGGAGGTCCAAGTTGTGTTGTCCCAAAAGGTGCAACCTTTACCTCCACTTCTTGAGGAACCTGACTTGGTGGGTAGTTTAAGTTAACAAGTTCTCCTTCTTTGATCTTCTGCTTGATCACCCTAATGTGCTCATCCATAATGGATAGAGACATAGGGCTAAGTCTCCTTCTGGATAATCCATATAGCTTCAAAAAGCTCACCATCCTCTGCCTATCAACAGACTTCTTTTGACTCTTCTAGATGATGGCTCTATCTTAGCAGCTTCTTCCCTTATCTTTCTCTTAGTTTCCTTTCTTTCTTTGAGCACTTCAAGTTCAAGTTCCTTGAGATACTCAAACTCAATGTACTCAAAGGACAAGGGAAGAAGTACATCTACCTGATAGAGACCTTGGCACTCAGGTAGTTGATCATGTTGATCCTATCAATTTCTTTGTCTACCAGAGGTTCTTGTGGAGTCACAGTCTCCTATACAGGACTTTCTTGAACTAGTGAGAGAATAGGAACATGTTTGTAGAGCCTTTTCAGTCTTTTTTCTTCCGTAATCTGAAGAAGCAATCTTGCATCCTTTATCTCCTTGTTCTCTTTTGACAATTCCATGTCAGCCAGTTTATTCAGTCTCCTATACACATCCATGAAGCCAATAGACCTTGCAAAGGAAGTTTCTTCCCTTAGCTTCCCTTTCCTCTCTTTCCTCCTCCTCAATCTCTTCAAGAGTCATTTTCTTTTTCCTTTTGTCACTCACAAACCTTTGTGACTCAGGGTGGAGAGAGATTTGGCCTTCATTGCTTGGAGTAGCATCCATGCTCTGGCCAGAGAGAGGTTGAGATACACCTTCACCAGCAGGTATCTCATCAAGGGAATGGATTTCTGAAGTAGTTGTAGGTGTGACAGGGCTCTCAGGTTCTTACACTGGGCCTTCATTCAAGGTTTTCCCTTTGAAGCTAATCTCAGGATCTGCCTTAACATCCAGTTGACCAATGACGTTACCTAATTGCCTTTGTCTCCTTCAGAGGCTGAACTCTTTAGCAATCCTATCTTGAATCCTTTGAGCCAACTTGTCAGCTTGTATAGATGTGCTTGGGTGACAAGTGGCATGCTGATAAGGTCAAGACCTTCATAGTATTTCAAGGTCTGAAAGTTGAAGACCTCTTGCTACCTGAAGAATAAGAGCTCTTCTATCAGCATAATACATCCACCCTATTATGTAGTTAGAAGATCTTTAAGATGGAGATGACATAGCCCTTGGTATGCCTTCCTCAAAGAGACTCTGAATAAAAGAGTCTATAGAGTCCACATCAATGTGAACTTGAGGAAGTTGCTGGAGTAAGAACAACTACAAGTGAGGATGGTGAGTCCTCATTGTCTATACTTTGTAGGAACTCCTAGGTTTTGTGCTTGTAATGACTTTCTCCCCCTTTTTGGTAGCATCACCCTCTTACATAGGTGAGCTAGTAGTTAGTTTAATCACATCTACAGGTTCTTGTGTTCCTGGTTGAGCTCTTCTTAAAGGTCTCCCAGCTAAAGTTGTTGATCATTGACCCTATTATGTAAGGTAGTCACCTGAGATTCCAAGTGACTAACCTTAGAGACTAAATAGGTGCATATTTTAAATAGTTTTTATACTTTAGTCTCAGATTCCCCTCTTCTTCTTCAGAAGATTCATTGGGGGATGAGATAATTGGACCAAAGTCCTTAGTCTCACCACCAACATCAAGTTTTTGGCTGTTGGTTTTTCTCTGCTCACTAACCACTTCAGATGGAGTATCAGGGGGCTGAGTTGCCATGGTTGATGTCTTAAAGATGTAATCACTTGTAGAAGCGAGAGCCTCTTCCATATGGACCTCCTAAACAGGGTTAGGGAGATCCACCTCAGTGGTAGGTAGATGATGTGGGCTAGACAAGGGAGATGCAAGAGCACTCATCTCTCTTTAAGTAGGGGAAGAGTAGAAAGACTCGTGATATTCACTGAATCGTAACTCCTTATCATCATAGAAGTCAAGGCTGAGAATTGGTTGATTTAAATCTAAAGGCTGGGGATGGTAGCTTTCCTCTGAAGGTTGTTCACTTGAGTGTTGAGACTCAGAGTGAAGGCTTAAGACTGTTGGGCTAGTGAGCTCATCAAGCTGAGCATGAGGAACCTCAGCACTGATTCTTGAAAAGATGGGAGTAGTTTGCTCCTCAAGAGAAGTGGGAGCTCTACTGTCCACTTCCTCCAATGTGTGTACTAGTATGGGGCCAACGCAGATTGAGTAGCTTGTGCAAGGGTTCGTTTGAATTTTCTTTGGCAGGTGAGGTAAATTTGTGGCTGTTTTGGTGGTTGGAAGGTAGAAGGTGTGGGTTTAACACTAGCTTGTGTTGCTAGGTTGTCACCTTCAGCAATGAGCTCAAACATTTTGGGGACAATGACTGTTTCTACCCTAGAGAAGCCAACAGTTGGCTTCTTCAAAATGTTAAAGATGTCAGGCTTCATCGGTCCTAATTTAAGAACATTACCTATTTCCCTCAACTGTGAGCCCAGTTCACAGTTGAGAATGTGTTGAACATATCTAGGAAGCATATAATATTCTAAGGAGTCCATGGTAGCAAGTAAATTTTTATGAACAAACTGAGAGTATCTGAACTTGACCCCCTGAACTATCTCATGCACTATGAAGGAGAGATCTTCAGGAATATGGTCCCAGCCCCCATTCTTGTTGGACAAGCTATGGATGACCACATGAAGTAAGTACTTCCACTGGGACGAGACCTTCCCTTTCCTGAAGGTCTTGATAGAGAAATCTCCTTCATAGCCCATCTGCTCAAAGGAGTGGTTTACAACTTCTTTAGGAAAGGACAATTCATCTTCCTCATCATCCAGCTAAAGGTGGGTGTTGATGATGGCTGGAGTGATAAAGATTGTCCTTCCCTGTACTATAGCAGACATTGTCTTCTCCCGTACATAATGACCTCTTGACAGGTCTTCCAAAAATCAAGCAGATGATCCTCATAAAAAAAAACAGGATCAATGGTAAGGGAGGTGGAGTAGTTGGACAGAGCTAAAAATTGACAAAACTTTGAGAAATGAGGATCTTTCTCAGAGTGAAACAAAGCAACCTGATTTTGTTGCTTGTGTAACTGCATGTAGAAGTTTGGGTCATTTTTACGGTTGAGTTTGACCATTTTAGATAGTTTTGAGGTGAAGGAAATGAAGAACAAAGGCGGTTCAGAGAATTTTGGGAATTTAGGTCTAGAAGTTGATGAAGATGAAAAAGAAAGAGGGGGAACCGTTGGGTTTATATATGAAATGGATTTCAGACAAAGTTAATGAAAGAGGATAAACTTTGAAATCCAGATGTCGGTCCCATCTCTAAAAAAGTAGTTTGCTTTTTGCCCAAAAGTAGTTTTCTTGGAAGTCGTAAATCTTCTGAAGGTAATTTGACTTTGAAAGTTTTGAGAAGAAAGTTTCCAAAGCCAAAATGACTTCGGAAGAGATTTCAAATATTTTTAGAGAATTTAGCTTCAGAATATATTAACCTTCCGAAGTTGTAAAAACTTCTGAGAGTTTATTTCTTTCGGAAGAAAAATGTTTTTTTTTTAAATGTACAAGTACGTAGAAACAAATTTTAGCTTCGTAAGATATGCTTGAGATTTCTTCCAAAGGTAAATGTTCTGTGATAGTTGTTTGTTTTAAAAACTTAAAATTCTTCCAAAGATAAAAACATTTCTCCCGAAGAGAAATTTTCAAAAAATCTATGAAAAGTCATCAAAAAGAATCTTTACTTCCAATCAAACAAGGGCTTATGAATGGTGATAGATATAGACAAAATAAGGACACACAAATTTTAGAAATAATATATGATTGAGTTTTAAGAAAAAGCTACTCAAAGTTAATCATTCCAATAGCTGATACAAGATATTTGAATCTTTGCTTATCAAAAGCTTTGGTGAACAAATCAATTGTTCATTTGTGTTAACCTTGACTAGTTTGATTAATCATTTCTCAAAGTTATTTCTAATAAAATGATACCTGATATTGATGTGTTTTGTCCTTGAGTACTGCACAGGATTCTCTATGATAGAGATAATACTATTGTTGTCTATGTGAATGTGAGTCTCCTTAAAGTTGAACCCATAGTCTGGCATCTGACTCTGAATCCAAAGCACTTGAGCATAGCAGCTTGCAGCAACTATGTATTCAGCTTCAACAGTTGACGCAGAGACACAGGATTGTTTCTTGCATTGCCATGAGACAACCCTTCCACCAAGAAACTGACATCCCCTGATGTAGACTTTGTAGTCATATTGCATCCACCATAGTCACTATCTGTATAATTATACAGATTGAAATTAGAATTCTTTGGATACCAAAGGCCAAGTGTTGAGGCACTTTTGAGATATCTTAAAATTCTCTTAACAGTAATAAGGTGTGACATCTTGGAGGTTGACTTGATATCTTGCACAAACATATGTGGCAAACATGATATCAGGCCTGCTAGCTGTAAGGTACATAAGAGACCCAATCATAGCCCTGTAGAGGTGTTCATCCACACACTCCCCCTCAAGGTCAGGCCCAAAAGAGTGGTTTCTTGCTATGGGAGTCTTAGCAACCTTGCAGTCAGTCATGTTGAACCTCTTGAGTATGTCTTGAACATACTTTGACTGACTTATGAAGATGCCATCTTCAACTTGCTATACTTGAATTCCTAGAAAGAAATTGAGTTCCCCCATGACACTCATTTCAAATCTGTCACTCATCAGCTTCTCAAAGTCTTTGTAGAACTTTAGATTAGTTGAACCAAAGATGATATCATCTGCATACACTTGAACTAACATCAAGTCATTTCATGTTCCTTTGATGAAGAGAGTTCCATCTATAGTACCTCTTTTGTATCCATGCTTGCATAGATACTGAGATAGAGTCTCATACCACTTTATTGGTGCTTCATGCAACCTATCTAGACCTTTATCAAGCCTACAGACATAATCAGGATGATTAGGAGTTGCAAAGCCAGGTGGTTGTTTGACATACACCTCTTCATTAATCACCCCATAGAGGAAAGCACACTTGACATCAAGTTGGTAGACCTTGAAGTTCTTGGAAGCAAAAGCTAAGAATGTCCTAACAACTTTCAGTCTTGCTACAGGAGCAAAAACATCTATGTAGTTAATTCTTTCTTCTTATGTATACCCTTGAACAAGTAGTCTTGCCTTGTTTTTGATGACAAGTCCTCTATCATTCTTTTTATTCCTAAAAACCCATTTGGTTCCTATAGTAGTCTTCCCATGAGGAAGAGCACATAGGTTCCAAACCTTTCGCCTTTTGAATTGAAGTAGCTCCTCTTACATAGCTTCAACTCAACTTCCATCCTTCAAAGCCTCATCAATCTTCTTAAGCTCTATCTGAAATAAGAAACAAGAGCGAAGACAAACATTTGCATCATTGGTTTGTCCTCTTGTTCTTACCCCTGAGTCAACATCTCCAATGATGTTTGAGGTAGGATGAGACTTGTGGATCCTTAGCTGAGGGATCATAAAAATTTGCTGATAGAGATCTAAATTAGAGAAATTTAGATCTAGCATTGAGGTTTCTCCTACCATATCAACACACTTATCAAGTGAAATTTGATCCAATGAGTGTGTGACATCATTGATGTTGTCTTCAATGGAGTGGTTATCAGCATCAAGAAATTCTTGATCACTTTCACCACCACCATGATCTTCTACATTTGAAGCTTCTTTATCTGGTTGTTGAGCCTCTGAGTTGGAATTTGAAGGCATCTCAGATTTATTAGCTGAATTTGGCATTATTTTGCTAATAGAAACTTCATTTGTAGAGTTAGTTACAACTGGAGCTAAAGTAGTGCTACTTGAGGGTCTTCTCAGCTCAAATCTTGGATCAGGATCACCTGTGGGTAAAATTTTGGTAGACCCTGAAACATTCTCACAAGATTTGTTAAAACCATTGGCAACTAACTCAAGATCAAATAGCCAATCAGGACTAGAACCATTTACACTGGGTGTGTGTTCATTAAAGGTCACATTGGTTGACTCCTCAACTATTCTAGTTCTGAGATTGTGTACTCTATACACCTTAGCTTGAGAAGAGTATCCAATGAAGTGTCCATTATCTTATTTCTTAGAAAACTTGGCAATTTTATCTTTTGTATTCAAGATGGTGCAAGGACATCCAAATGACCTGAGAAAACCAATGAAAGGTTTACTATTGTGCCAAAGTTCTTAAGGATTCTTACCATGTGTCTTAACCACTAAAACTTTATTCTACACATAGCAGGTAGTGTTGACTATTTTCTACCCAGAAGGTGATGGGTAGCTTAGAGTCACACAACATAGTTCTTGCAACTTCAATCAGTGTCATGTTTCTTCTCCCAGCAACACCATTTTGCTGAAGAGTCATGGGAGCACTGTATTGTCTTGTAATACCCTTTTCATCACAAAATGTATCAAGGATTTGGTTCTTGAATTCAGTTCCTTGATCAAATCTTATGGTTTTGACCTTGTGATCAGATTGATTCTTAATCTTTAAGATGAAGTTCTTTAGAATCTTAGGGGTCTCATCCTTGGTTCTAAGAAAGAAGACCCAAGTGAATCTTGTAAAGTCATATGTTATCACCAAACAATAAAAGGTCCTTCCTAGACTCATTACACTAGTGGGCCAAAAAGATCCAAATGTAACAAGTGTAGGGGAGTAGTGATGGAGTTTATTTCCTTTGGCTTGTGAGACACCTTATGTTGCTTCCCTTTCAGGCATGCGACACAGTGGTCATCACTTGTAAACTCTTTCTTTGGCATTCTAGTTACTAATTCATTCTTAATTAGTTTATTCATGTTTTTAAAGTTTACATGGAATATTATTTTATGCTAGAGGAAAGACTCATCACTATCTTCTTTAGATAGAAAGCATGAAACTTCTCCAGAGGGAGATGTTTCTTGCAAGTTCATCTTGTATATGTTCCCTTTCCTAGGGGCTCTGAGCAGGATATGCTCATGAGGAATGACCACCCTGGGCCTGAGGACAATACACTCATGCTTAGTAAATGGCATGTTATGACTCTGAGCACACAATTGAGATACACTAAGAAGATTGTATCTAAGCTCCTTGACAAAGTTTACCTTCTCAAGGCTGAGCTTACCATTTATGACCTTGCCCCTTCCAGTAATGTAACCACTAGCATCTCCTCCAAAATCAACTAGTCCTCTATCAATCTTTTCAAACTTTTAGAGGAGTGACCTATTGCATATCATGTGCCTAGAATAGCCACTATCAATGATCTATACATTCTTGTTTGTCTTTAACTGTTCTCGCACAAAAGAGATGATTAATTACACTTGGAAACCCAAGCCTTATTTGTCTGGGTTCATCAAAAGAAGTTGAAGGTAATGCAACAGTAATAGATCCTATAGTCATGTTATGAGGATATATTGTTGTTGTTGATGGAGAACTTTCAGTCACTTGGTATTTCTTTGACTTCCACACCACCTTTGGATGCCTAGACTTGACCTTCAATACTTCGGAAGTTTTCTTGACTTTGGAAGTTTTGATAACTGGACCTTTGGAAGATCTAGCTAGCACTGCAATAGGCTTTAGTGCTTCAGAAGTATTCCCTTCTTCCGAGACCAAATTTTCTTCCGAAGGCAATTTTCCACTTGCCTTCATCTTCATTTTGGAGCTTTCGAAAGTAAAAGTTTTCCTTCCAAAGCTTGCTTCTTCTTGAAACTCTTAGATGTCTCTTTCTTGGTCATGTGAAGAGTGCCTTTTGGATTATAAGGACAATCCTTAGCAAGATGAGAAGAACTCTCACACATAACACATTCCATCTTCTTCTTCCTAAGAGCCTTCTTCTGTAAACAAGGCTAAACTTGATCGCTTTCCTTCTCCATCTTTATCTTTGCAGATGTAGTGAAAGTCCTTTTAGGGTGAGAACGTCCTTTGAAGTTGGATGGTTCAAGTTGTGCAACAGTGATACACAATTGATCAGCCTTCTTCTTGATGTTGAGATGAGTTGATACTGAACTAGAACTCTTGGTACTAGAGCTTAATTTAGTGCCTTCAGTCTTTACCACTTCAAATCCTGTAAAGATGAAAACTTGATTTTGCTTAGAGTTGAAGGTGGTCTTGATCTCTTGAGCCTTCTTAGCTTTTCTCTTGCTCTTTCTGATCAAGTTCTTTCTCATAGACTTGGTCATCATAGTCATCTTACTCTCCTTAGAAGGATAGTGACTCTTCTTAGAATCCTCTTCTTCATTCTTCTTAGAGGCATTCTCCACTATCACTTCTTTAACATCTTTAGATTTTGCTAAATCAATATTTCAGATTCATTGAGTTTGGATCTTAGGATTCATCTTGTTCAGATCTAGAAATCAAAATTAAGGTGGGTAGACATGTGTGAATCAAAGAACAAAGAGATGGATAATAATAATGTTATGATTTCATTTATGTTGATAAACAAGTTACAATGAGAATCATAGATGGCTGATGAAATCAAACCCACCCAAAGGAGAGGATTTCTCCTTGGGTGGTGATTCACACCATTAAAAACACATACACAAAAGCCACACTTGAAAAAATGCACTAGTGGGTCTATTTATATTATTATTACAACATGACCTCATTTTGACTTTCTAATTGTCTTGATGTTGACTTTGTCATGTTGAATTTTCTTGTATTATTGTTTTTGTTGTAATCAACTTGGTCTCTGAACTTGTATAATGAGATCTTTAGTTGGCTGTAATTATGATTTGGTAAGCTTCAGTTTATTCCAATATTGAACCCCAACAATCTTCAGTCAAGAGGTCTATAAGAGGAAGCTCATTGTCATAAGTTTCACACCTGGGAGATCTTATAGAAAAGATGGTGTGTGGAGGAGCTATCTCACTAGATCCTAGTCCCTACTTATTCTGATAGCACACTTTTACATGCAAGGACAAGGATATAATATTCTTGAAGGTCTCTTCTTTAAGAACACATTTTTCTACCCTGGCTTTGCTGATCACAAGCTCAGCCTGGCATTTAGTCAACTTGGTTATGAGATCTTTGATCTGAGTCCTATAGTTGGTGTGTTCATCTTTAAAACTAAAATGGTTTTTTTCTAAGTTCTCTATTTTTAGTTTATAATCATTTTTAGATCTTTTGAAAACAGATTTAAGAGATTCAAGGACTCAAGATCAAATCTCATCTCTAAGTTGTAGGACCTGTATCTATTAACTTTAGCAATACATTCTGGTGTACAGAGATGTTTCAATACCTTTGCTTCATCATGATCAGCCATTAATGCTTGGTTTGGAGATACATCTTCTACCTAAAAGCTCCAGTTAAAACCTCCTTCTTTAACAGCAACTGTAACTTGCTGCTTTGGAACTTCTTGTGGAACTTCTTGGCTTTATGAGTGAGAAGAGCCATCTACTAGACTATTTCCATGTACTTTAGATCATCTTAATACAATCCAGGTCTTCAATGGTGAATAGAAAGTTCCATGTGCTTTATTCAGAAGACACAAAGGCATGTGAAGAGCTTGTCTATTGGAATGAGCTTCTTTGAGTGTAGATTTCTCTTGGTGTCTCCGGGAAGGTGATGAAAGGACCATTTTGTGAGTTGTCAAGGTATCATATAAGATGATGTTGAGGTTCTATGGTATCCATTTCAGTCACATGCAGTGTTAGAGTTACCAGATGAACCTTGCATGTTCATCTCCATCTGGTATCCACTGAGAATACCATACAACTCAGTTAAAGTGAGAGTCTTAAGGTTCAGTCCTCTTGGTAACAACAAAGTAATGTGTTCATTGCCTAGGAAGAGAGGACATAAACTTCCTTACAATGTCCCTGTTTTTAAGAGTCACTACAACATCCATTAGAGTGTCCATAATCTCAACATACCTGAAGTATTTTCGAGTCATGGTTTCACCTGTTTTAAAGGTAAAATTTTCAAAATGTTGCTTCAGGAGATCCTTCTTGTTCTCCTTGGCTTCAATAGACCCCTCATACATTAGTTTCAATGCATCCCACAGTTGCTTAGCTGTTTTGCATTTCTTGAAACCTGTGTATACAGAGTTTGGAAGAGAAGTTTGAAGGGCTATCATGGCTTTCTAATCAATCTCTACTCTCTTTCTGTCTTCATCAGAGTAATCAGCCACAACCTTTGGAACCATACCACCTCCCGTAGCTGAGTAGGTGCTTGGTATGTAAGGTCACGAGACAACAGATTCCCACATCTTGGAGTCTTGTGACTTGATGAAACCTTCCATTCTTTGGCACCAAGTGTCAAAGTCTTCAGGAGTGATCAGTGGGGACTTAGTCATGGTTCCAGTTTCCATATCAACTTTAGTGATAGCTGTGAGATGTTAAGTATTTTGTGTGTATGAGGGATATTAAGATGGTGAGATCATACAATCAAGAGCCTGGAATGCTCTGATACCAATTGCAGGACCGTTTAAGGGATGGTCACTTACAACACAACACACAATGAGGAGAGTAAGTTAGAACACTTAACATATCAAATGGGGAACTAGTAACCAGTCACACTTTGTTACTATGAAACACAAGTAATAAAGAGACAGAACAATAACAATAACAATAACAATAACACAAGTATTTGGTTTTCAAGAATGTTGTATATTGCTCTTAAGTTCCTTAAAAGTTTTTCAAAGCATAAAGTGTTTAGAATACAAAGGACCTGAGATACTTATAATACATCCTACAGTCGGCCATACTTTGAAGGCCAGTTGGATACATAATCTAGACAACAACAAAATCAATATAGAGTCAAAAGGCAAATTGCCTTTTGACTACTGACTATGACATGCCATGGCTCACATCCTAATATATTACAAAAAAGATAAAAGTTCATAAAGTAGAAAGCAACACACTCAAGACCTTAATGTGTAGTTTACCAAAAGCATGGATCTTTTACCAATTTGTGAAAGTTAGCGAGTCAAATAGAGTTGCAGCAGAAAGGTGGTTCAGCTTTATGGTAAAAGGTAAATCAGATAAAGCATGTTCTCAAAAGTCTTTGGAAGAAATATGTCTTCATGAGTTGGCTTCGGAAGACTTTGTCTTTGAAGATTCAGAAGACTTCATATTTGGCTTCAGAAGATATTGGTCTTGGCTTTGAAAGATTTCACACTTAGAATATTTTCTAAGGCATAGTGTGAAACTTCCAAAGTATTCTACTTAGTACTTCTGTGCATGCATGATAGACTTCGGATGTTTTGGATTGCATCGGCCTTATATAAACCTTACAAGGATGTTGTCGAAAAACAATAATCGAAACAAACCATCGGTTGGTTCTTTGCAGAATTGAAAGTCAACAAATTGATACAAAAAAGTTCGATGGTTGTGGAAGTTGAACACACAAGTCAAAATAAATATTATATGGAAAATTAATATTCTTTTGTTGCATAAATCAAATTAGAGGCGATTAGCAACAAAAATTAATCCCAAGTAGATGGAAGAATCATGGTAAAAGAACAGGAGGTTCAAAGTTATTTTGATCCAGAAGTAAATTAATCAACGGAAGTTTAATGGGATTGATTAAATCAGGGCGATGAGAAATCAGGTTGTTTTTTTTTTGTAAATAACAAGTGGTTGGAAATTCGTTCAAGGAGTAAGTTGGTCAAATAGCATATTGGCGCGTTTTTGATCAAATCTGGGTGATTGAAAAACCGGGTTGTTCTTGCAAATATTTATGATTGGATCAAGGTATGAACGGAGTACCAGGTAGGCATATTTTGGTAAGATAAATTCGACTAGCAGTGCAGAAAAAATGAGTTTGATTCGGTACAAGCGAAAGGCCATAGCTTTGTATCAAATCTTATGTTGCGGATGCAAGGAAATGGTAGAAGCAACTAGCTTTGTTTCCTTAGTCGATGATAGAAGGTTAAAAGAAATCATATATGTGAGCATTGTTGTTAAAGAGTTGTATTCTAGAGGTCTTTGGGCGTGGCCAAGAAAGAGGTCTGGGGTTCGAAAAAAGCAAGAATGGTGAACAGGTTCAATGTTATACAAGCCACATAAGATGATTAAATATAAAAGTAACAAAGAAGGAAAAAAGATAATGGATTGCCAAATTGGATGAATAACAACATGGAAGAAGGATTATCTTGATTAGGGTAATGAATGTTAGAAGATCATAATCAAGAAAATCCTAAATCAAGTAGATTAATGTTAATTAGTAAGAAGAATATAAAAGTCAAACATGTAAATTAGGTGGGAATTAAAGGTTTAGTTATGTTAGTTTTGTTTGTTTGTGACCGCCAATGTAAGGGTATAAATACCTAACAAATTTGTCATTTGTGGTGTGGAAATCAAATTATTTTGTGTGTGGTTTGACTTTCTTCTTTCACTAAGTCACTACACAATCTGTGCATACTCACACGATGTTCATCCATATAATCATGATCCTATTCTAAATCGATCAGGGGCCTCAACAATCAAAGGGTTTTGTGAAGTTAGAAAGAGACAAAGTGATTAACTTTTGCATGTGGAACTTCAAAGTGACAAAGGCTGCATTAGCTTCATAATCCAATCAAAATCTTTCTTCTTCAAGCTATACTGAGAACCATCCTTTCAAGTGATAAAAAGGGCTTTCTCTAGGCCAAATGATGCCCTTATGAAGCATTTTCAAAATGAGTCAGGTCATAATTTTCTTATATAAATGTGGGTATCGGTATTGCTTCATATTAATAGGTTGGTTATCATTAAGAAATGGCATATGCTGACCATGTGGATGGTTTTGGTTTAGGGTTTAAGGGTCATCGAAAACCAACTGGACAAGGTAGAGCAAACCAGTGAGTTGGTTGTCATTAGTGGTAGGTGTGTATGGTGAATGTAGGGTCTGGTTTCATGGTAAAGGTTGAATAGAGGCCATAGAATCGTAAAGGAATAAGGTTGATAGTGAGTTAGGGGATCCTTGTTGTGATAATGGTTCACCTTGAAATGTGTAAGTGTTCCCGTCTTTTATGAATGAGAGTTTTGTGATAGAAAAGTCAATAGTGATCAAGCCAAGGGCACCCAACTAGAAGATTCCTAATACCACATCAACACCCTCCACCTCTGACATAGAGATTTCTATAACTAGAGAGTTACATCCGCACAATAGCTATGACAATGAATAAAATTGACCTTTGCCTTCTATGATAAAGAATGGTTCAAAAGGTGTATGTGTAAATTTTAGTTGATTTTCAATTCATGGTTGGACTATGTTATGGGTGCTTCCACTATCAATGAGTATAGTAACAAGATAGTTATTGATATAGCTAGGTATGCCAAGAGTTTGAACAGATTTGAGACCAAAATAGATTGCATTAGACAATGCGATAAATTATGGTTGGGATGTATCATCAATGATGTTGGAGTTGACACAATCAGGCATTGTATTGTGTTTGTCGTTATCCATAATCAAAAGAAATTATGGTGGTGAGAACTTATGGTGAGGAAAATTCTTTTCCAAACACCAAAAACGAAGACCATCCTTACAATGTTGTTAGATTGCTTTGGGGGGAGAGCTTGGTGCATGGTAATGGTTTTGCTGGGAATTAAAGAGGAGATGTTGTAAGTGTTTGATAGGGTTTTTTGGATGAAGATGTAGGTAGGACAAGCATAGTGTTGGATAAGGTTTGAAGAAATGGATATGGTATCATTCGGTAGAGTTTGGGCTTAGGTGAAGAGCCTAGCTTGTTTTCCATTAATTTAACAAGTGCACGTGCTTGGTGAAGTGTATTAGGTTTGTGAATGGCCAACTCAAATTGTCTTTCAAGTTTGAGGCCTAAAATAAAGCGGGTTCATAAGGTTTGTTGGGAGAGTCTGTTGAGGTTGCTCAGTTGCTCGAACTCCGTTCGATAAGCGCCTACGGATATCGTTTTCGGACTTTATGTAGGATACCCTTATGATTATGTGGATGGGCCAAAACAAAGCTACACTTCACGTTTGAAACCCATCTATGAACCAAGGAGATCATTGTTGGCTTAGTGTTGGTACCATGAGAGTGAATTCTCAATGAAGTGGAATGAAGAAACTCGTTCTCCCGTCAGAATCTTATAATAGGAAAAATAAGTTTCCACTTGAAAGATCCAACCAAGAGGGTTTGATCCATTGAACATGGATAGGGTTATTTTTTATGGTTTAAGGTTATCATTGGTATTGGAGGGGTGGCTGATGGTTAAGTGATTTTGATCAATCTAGATAGTGTTGACTTGAAAGTGTTGGTGGAGATCGGAGAGGGTTGTGATGTGAATGACTAGGTTATAGGTGGTTGCGGTTTGAGACTTAATTTTGGTGTTAAGGGATTTGATTTTCTTTATCAAAGTTGTTAGTTGAATGGTATTTTGGATTGCAGCGGAATTAGTTGAGGTGACTAGTTGGTTAACAAGGTCACTGAATGATAGTGGATTGTCGTCAACGACCATTTAATGATGGGACAATGTGACAGAAGGCAGAACGTGAACGAAAACACAAAATGATGGCACTAGGGAAGAAGTATTGGATGGGGAGAGTTTAACGTTTGACAGAGACAAAGCTTGGAGCAATTTTTTTCATTGATTTCCAAAATCCTCAAATAAACTAGAATACTAAACATGTAGGGAATCTAGGCTCATCACTCATATTCCCTTATTTTACGTCACTACTTGTTTTATAATGCTTCGCTTGAAAACACGTCAAATACTAATTCAAACAAAAATATAAAAACAATACAGTAAAAGAAATTAAAAAATTGTGGAAATGGGATTCACTCATAAAATTTGTTGGGCCTCTATGACACATGAAATAAAAAAGAGGCATTTACATATTTTTCTTCCCTAATGTCATTAACATATTTATCCAATTTTAAAAATCAATTACATATTTTCCTTTCTAAAACATATCTATTATATATTTACCCGTTATATTAAAAATTTATTTAGTAATTATATTACTCGTATTTTTACTAAATTATTTTTATACATTTAACTTCCAAAGACTATCAATTACATAGTTACATAAATTCGAGTCTTCTATATAAATAAAAATAAAATTTCACATCTTTTTAAACTTTATTTCAAAACAACAATAACCGATAATCAAACTTATATCTTCAAATACAAAATACAATTGTCAAAGATTTCAAACTTTTATAATAATAAAACATTAATATGTAAAAATCACTTAGTAAAAACAAGGTAAAATAATTATTTAATAGGTTAAGTTAATGAAATAGATAAATATATAATATATATATATATGTTTTAAGAAGGGGACATATGTAATTAATTTTTTAGTTTGAGAAAATATGTAATTTATGATCTTAAAAAATCAAATATATAAAAATCCCTAAAAAAACATCTGGGGATGGATCATTAGTTGGGCTTGCAATGCTCATAGAGCATATAGTAAACATTAAGATTTAATATTTTTTGTTTGATATTTAATTAAATTTGATGTATAATATTTTGGTTTGGCTATGTATTTGATTATATTTCTAGTAATTTGAATATATTTATAAATAGAAGAAAAAAAAAGAAAACTTCGAAAAATGGAGCAATTATTGAAAAACTGTACAAATGTAGCAACCTTGTATTTGTAACCTCGGTCACTAAAATAGCCCACCCACATGTCGCAACCTTCACAATGTTGGATGCAAAAACATTTTGTCACAATTTCAGTCGCAAAACACTAAGTTGGCTAATATATTTTGCCACAATAGTTTGAAAGACCGCATAACCAATCACAAACAAATATTTGTTTCTGTAGAGGTTTTTATCATAACTCCTTTTGATGTATATCAATTATCATGGTATGGTTTTGTATGATTAAAACTTAGATTTCTTCTTTACAAGCTCCACACGTGTTTGATATAGTCGTGCCAATTAATTACTCTCTTTCTATCAAGTTCCAATTTCTTCATCTTCTCAAACAAGAATCATATGACATAAGCTTTCTAAGTTGTCACATCTCCTAAACTAAATTGAAAAACTCTACTCCCTACTTTACTCGGATTTCCTATCGAAAGCGCTTATTCTCCTTTTCAAGCTTCTCGCTTGAATTTAAAACTCACTTGATGTCATACCCCAGTTTCTCAATGCATTGAGTTACTGAATTACACATATTTCAAACTCAACTATCATACAGCAGAATAATCAAAAATTATAAACCTGTAAAGCTTGACAACCGCTGAAGGGGTTGTCCTTACGGCTTCTATCTCCCTCTTGATTGCCGGTTATTTACAAAACAAGGGGGAGGATGAGTCTGTTAATATTATAGGGGCTAAACCATTGTCTTTCTCAACCACATTTGCATCCCTTTGGGATGGGTTTAGATTAATTATTTATCCTAGTCATACTCAAACTCTAACCCTCCTCATCTCTAAGGGTGGTCGGGCGTCTTGCAGGTTGGGGTGTGGGTTCAGGCGGGCAACTAGGAACACTGCCACAAGTCAAGCAAGCTTCAAGCCTCTGGTAAGAAATTAGGTTCACAAACCCATGAATGAAACCGAGGTACCAGCCATGGAGGGCTTCTTGGGTAGTTTAGGGTAATGAAAATGGTGCTACAACCCTTTAGGATAGTTTTATGTTTAAAAAAAAGACGACATTTCATTGTATGATGACCAGGGCATTAGAGGGTAAGAAAGAAGGTGGTTCCACCCAAAATCAAGTTATAAGAAGTTGTAGGATTCTTGTCCACTAAATAATTATTGAAACAAACAATCTAATCCTGGATAATATAAAATCTTAATTTCATGAGTTTAAGCAAAAACATCTCCAGTAAAAGATAACTGTTGAGTATCATTACAGGGTTCGGTATCAGATTGCAACTGCTCATAGTTTAATTGTCTTGAAGCTTCATACAAACCAATGCCTACACTAACAGATAAATTCAGACATCTTACATAAGTTTCCACCATTGGAATTTTAAGTGTCCCACCACCAAGTGGTTCGTTTTTGCAGTCATGCAAAGCCTCGGGTGGCAGCCCTGTGGTCTCTGACCCAAACACAAGCCAGTCCCCTCTCTTGTATGAAAACTCCTGCATGTGGTCACATATCTTTAGTTTCTTTTCTAATAATTAGTGTAAGAATAGGTAACAAGGCGCGATGACTTACAGAATGTATGTTTGTCCCTCTTTTTGTAAATGCCAAAAGCCTTTTCTCACCATTCTGCACATCACATACAATGTCAGTTGTAAAATGACAAGTTGTAGAAGAAATTTAAGCCAAAAGACTGAAGATTTAATCACCTGTTGCTTGAAATAGTCACGAAAGTCAGCCCAAGAGCTATGCACTTTAACAACTACATATCTGATTTGAAGGGTCAAGGGAAAACTAAGAGTGTACATATTCTATAATCCAAACTGAGTGTTATCACTTCAACTAGTAGATTATAATAATGAGGATACGGCCAATAATCAAGTCCAGCTCGCTTAAGCTTTGTATCATCAATATCGAATCCTAGCGGCTGAAGGAGAAAAAAACAATAATTCAATGGTGTAAGGTGCAAATAAAATAATTATTAGAATATATTCTCCTGGTGATGATAAATTTTATAAGTAAAGCTTAGAACAACAGATGAAGCAGTGGCTACCTCAACCAGATGCAACCCCACACCTGATGCTGCACAACTTCTAGCAATGCACCCTGTGTTTCCAGGAATCTGCAAAGGATCATAGAGATCTTTATAAGCAGCTAGAAAAATGCATATGTCTACAGATCTGGTGTATAATAATTTGATCATTTCAGCTCAATTATGCCTTTATCCATACATATTCCAGAAGACTGGAACAAAATGCATAGATTTCACACCAAAGACACATAAGAAAAGATTCAAAAAGAATTAAGCAACAGAGAACTTCCTAACCTACTGTATATTTAAGTACTAACCTATCTATGGTCCAAAAATTGAAATAATACTAATCCGCATTTAACATCAAGAAATCTTCTATACTTGAATTCTCATGAAAACATTTAGGCACTAGCCCGCTGCTCTAATGAATCGATCAACCTTGCCTCATGCTTGGTTTTAAAAAGTGCAAGACGCTCGAAGGCATTTAGGTTCCAAAAGGCGAGGCGTGAAGAAAAAGCTTCACTTACACAACTCGTTGCTCTATATATAACTAAATAAGCTCTATGCATAACCAAAAATTTCATCTTTCTCGCCTCTTTTACATATTTATCAAGTAAATCATTAATAATCTTTTTAATCCCTTAAGTTTTATTTACATATCAACATCATACATGCCCTCACTTTGACCAATTTTGAACCCATGAGCATCCGCCTCAAGGCCTTAAGGCTTCTTGCTGATTGCCTCGCGCCTCATCGTGGTTCCTAAAAACCAAGATCTCATTAAAGCTGCAACTTTCTGACCTCCAAATAGTACAATGCCACAATGCTCCAATCTCTAGTTCCAAAACGATAAATACAGAAATCTTGTCGACCCAAAGCAATATAGTAATAGGAATTAACAAAGTATGCACTTACGAATCATGAGAAAATATGGAACTTCAAATAAAAAATTTACCAAAGAGGAAATGTTGCAGCTTGAAATTTTATCATGGTCAATGGACAAGCAAACTTATACTAAATGAAATCTAAGAAACGTATTAGGGTTTGTATACAAATGCACAATCAGAACCAACAGCTAACAGTTACATCTATCGTTTGAAATGTTACATGAACATATTGTTATCATTTTTACCTGAGGAGAAACCAAAACGACTTGAAGTATTTTACCCTCAGACACCTTGCTTCCCGCCACACCAATCCCATTGACCGAAGAATCCTTAGATGGATTCACAGCTGCAAAATCCACATAATGGCAGTTGTAAATCATCAATTTATGCTTTTTAGTCAACAAAAATCGATTAGAGAGAGTGAGAGTATTAAGTATACACAGGGAACAAAGGGGAGATGAGTGATGAGTATGAGGGGAGTTGAATTTGTTCTTGAATTGAAGAAACAAAGATGTGCGAAGGTGAATCGGAGGTGGTAGTGAACGCCGGAAGTAAATTGGAGTCGTGATGAAATCTAGGGTTTTCAGACATCCAGTCGACACCATTGCTAAAAGATCTCCGACGAATCTGTTCTGCTCAGTGACAGTGTGTGTTCATCAAGACTGGATAACTGATCTATTGTCGTTTGTCAATTTTCATCCCTCAAACTCAAACTACTAATGTTCGTTCTTTATTCCTCCTCCTTATCTATACAAGTGTTACCAGACTTATTAATTAGCTTTTAAGAATTTTAGCTTAGTTTTAAAATTCTGCAGGATGCAATGCGACATATGAGGTTGCCCAGAGGCATGACTTGGGTTCGAACCACTATCATTGGAACATTGCTTTGTGCTTGTACCCTTGTCTAGACTTCATATCAAAAAAAGATAAGGATATAAGCGAGATCAAAGCAAACTCGTTTTCTTGTATAAGTTAAGTCAAGGTAATCAACAGAAATTACATAGCTTTACATTATTCAAACTTATATAAAATAAAGTCATGGTTCATCTATTGAAATATATAAAAAATAGTTCAATTTTCTTCTCTCACTTTTTACTTCAAGAACTTCAGTGTTCACATCCCTCCAAATCATGTCACCTTCTTGCAAACTATTTCATGCCTTGATGAGGAAGTATTTCTTCTGCAAGAATGCAACGAATATTTGTCGGTGCAGGCCCTAATAATACTCTAAGAACTCATACAAACAAAGAAAAATATTATTACTTTTCAACTCTCACACACTTTCATTCATAAACAAACTTACATTAAATAGAAAATAAAATAACTCTTGCAAAAACGAACACTACTAATCTACTAACCAACTACTTTGATTCATTAATCAAACTAATAAAACATGTGACTAAAATAAACTACTAGTAACTTGACCCATTTAAACAAAATCCATGAACTTAGCTCCATGACCTGATTCGACCCATCAAGATTAAACATACAATATCACCCCACAAGATTTTCATTTTCTACTCGTGATACGGACGCTCTAATTCGAATAACCAATTTTTTTAAAACATCAAACATGTAAACATTTAAGGGGGTTAGATTTTTAAAATATATAATCCAATAACTATAACTATTTTGATAATTTCTTCGTTGAAACTGTCCACTTACATTATTTCCATTATTATCATATGTTCAGCACACCTAACACGTTATCCTACTTAATAATTTATGTGTCCTAGAGGAAGACAAGTGTACTCACTTCATATTGAGGTTCAAGGATTAGGTGAGCATTTGAAATTTAGACTGTATTATTCCCACAAAGTCAGTCAACTATTCATTTTCTTCATCTGCAAATTATCATATTCCTATGCAATGGCTGTTGCTGAAATCTTTCTCACCCCATTCATCACTGTTCTATTTGATAAATTAGCCTCTACTGACCTCATCAGTCTAGCTAGATCTGCTAGAATCTATGATCACATCAGCAGATGGAACAAAACCTTGTCCCATATCCAATCAGTGCTTGCTGATGCAGGCCAGAAGCAGATAAGAGATAGTGCCGTTCGCTTGTGGCTGCATGATCTCCAGAATCTAGCTTATGACATAGACGATGTACTCGATGATTTAGCCACAGAAGCTATGCGGCGCAAGTTCAATCAAGAATCTAATGACAGTAAGGTATTGAAGATCATCCCAACGTGTTGTATAGATTACACTCCTCGTAATATCATGTATGGTCGTAAAATGAGTTGTAAGCTAGATGAGATTACGTCCAAATTGCATAATCTTGTTGAGCAGAAGAATATTTTGGGTTTGAATGATAATGTTGAATGGTTAGTTAGAAAAAGTTGAAGATTGGAGGAAACTTCATTGGTTGATGAGTCTAGAATTGTTGGTTGTGATTCGGATAAACATGCATTGCTCACGATGTTGTTGGGGGTTGAAACATGTAAGCAAAACTATAGCGTGTTATCGATTGTTGGTCTTGGAGGGATTGGGAAAACGACTCTTGCCCAAGTTTTGTACAACGAAAAAAAAGTGAAGGATCACTTTGAACTAATGGCGTGGGTTTGTGTATCCGATGAGTTTGACGTCTTTAATATCAGCAACGCGGTTTATCAAGCTATAGATGGGCACAATCGAAAATTTGCTAAACTAAATCTTTTACAAGAGGCATTGAAAGAAAAACTCACAGAAAGAAGATTTCTAATTGTTCTAGATGATGTGTGGAGTGATAACTACAAGGAGTGGCAACTTCTACAACGCCCTTTTGTTGTAGGGGCAGTCGGAAGTAAAATTATAGTTACCACTCGAAAGACATCAGTTGCATCCATGATGGACCCTGTTCATGCTTACAATCTAGATGTTTTGTCAAATGATGAAGCTCCATCTTTGTTCGCTCAACATGCACTTGGTGAACAAAATTTCAACAAACATTCATCTCTTAAGTTGTTTGGTGAAGGTATCGTGAAGAAATGTGATGGATTGCCTTTGGCTTTGATAATGCTAGGAAGGGTGTTGAGAACAAAACCAAACGATGAAGATTGGGCGGAGCTGTTGAACAGTGAGATATGGAATTTACAAACTGAAAATGAGATTCTTCCATCTCTAAAACTAAGCTATAATGATCTCCCTTCACATTTGAAACAAATGTTCACGTATTGCTCCTTGTTTAGCAAGGACTATGTGTTTGACAGAGATGAACTCGTTTTACTATGGATGGCGGAGGGGTTTTTACATGAGGGAAATGGGAAGAAATTGATGGAGCATTTGGGTGGGGAGTATTTTGAAGAGTTGAAGTCTAGATGTTTTTTTCAGCAATCACCTACTGAGAAATCGCGATATAAGATGCATGACCTTATAAATGACTTGGCTACAAGTCTTGCACAATATTTTTTCTTTCGGTTGGATGATAAGATGGAAGTTTACGATAGGAATGAAGCTTTTGAGAAAGCTCGATACCTTTCACTCTTTCATGAAGGATATGGACTTAACAGAAAGTTCATGGAATTCAAAAGGGCTAGACATATACGAACTTTTGTATTAATGCCTACTGTTGATGTAAGTAGTTTGCCATACCTATTTGTATCAACTAAGGTTGTTATTGATTTACTTCCCCAGGTAAAATTCTTAAGGTTATTAAGCTTAACAAGTTGTTCAGTAACAGAGATACCACAATCCATTGGTAGACTCAAGCATATACGATACCTTAATTTTTCTGGAACAAACATCACATGTTTACCCGAACAAGTTAGTGAACTTTATAATCTCCAAAGCTTGTTGATTTCTAATTGTTGTCTGTTATCTAGCTTGCCAAAAAGCTTTGTTAAACTAGTAAACCTACGACATTTGAACATCAACAACACTCCTTTGTTGAAAAAGATACCCGAGGGGATTGGCAGGTTAACATGTCTACAAACATTATCAAAAGTCATTATTGATGGAGCAAATGGGTTCAATATAACTGAGCTTAAGGGCCTTTTACATCTTCGAGGTCAACTTTCCATAAAAGGGCTACACAAAGTGATAAATGTAGTACATGCAAGGGAGGCCAACTTATGCCAAAAGACGGATCTTGAGGATTTGGAAATGGAATGGAGTGATGTTTGTGTTCATTCTAGAAATGAATTGATAGAATATGAAGTACTTGAAGCACTAAGACCACATCATAGATTGAGATATCTGAAGATATGTTTCTACAAGGGAACCAAGTTTCCTAATTGGGTTGGGGATCCCTCATTTCTTCTGTTAACACAACTCACATTACAAGGTTGTATTAGTAGTACCTCTTTACCAACACTTGGACATCTAAGTTCACTTCAAAAGTTATTTGTCAGAAGCATGAATGGGGTGAAGACTTTAGGTTGGGAGTTCCTAAGGACTACTAATTCTTACAATTGTGTTGCATTTCCGTCACTTGAAGTTTTGGAATTTGATGATATGTAGGGTTGGGAGTTATGGTCAACTAGTTATGATGAGCACAATAGATTTGTTAGATCATTTCCTTGCCTTCGTGAGGTTTCTCTTGCGAATTGTCCAAAACTAGCCATAATTTCAATTGGATTTATACCTTCACTACGAGTTTTAAACATACAAGGATGTTGTGAAAAGGTGTTTAGTAGCATGGTTTGCTTGTCCTCATCAATTCTTAGCTTGACAATGGGTTATATTAGTGGACTTATAAGCCTACATGAAGAGGTTCTAAGACACCTTGGTAAGATCGAATATCTATGCATTAGATGGTGTGATGAGTTGAAATACTTGTTGTCAGGAACGCAAGATTGTAACATTCTTGTGAGTTTGCGGATTTTAAGACTAGAATACTGTGAAAATCTGGTATCATTGAGAAATGAAGACGTTAACTTGGAATCGGTTAGAGAAGTCATTCTGCGTAACTGTCAGAGACTCGAGGGTTATGATTGCCCAAAAAGTATTGAGAAGTTGGTGATTTTCGATTGTCCATCTATTACTTCCTTGACGTTCCCAACAGTTAGTGCACTCCCGTCCTCTATGAAGATTCTTGACATTTGCGGTTGTGATAATCTAGAGGAGAGTTGGCTTCTCCATAACTTCTTGACAACACTTTACATTTGTAGATTACTGAATCTGAGAATATTACTTGAAGGATCCTTTGTTCATCTCACCTATTTGAGTATTTCAAATTGTGACATTATAGAATCCATTCGCGAGAAAGCCTTTGGTTGTTTTCCACTTCTTCTCATCAGACATCTTGTTATCATTGATTGCAAGAATCTAAAGTCTTTTCCTTATGATCAATTGCGAAGTGTCACATCTTTGGAAATGCTATCCATAAGAAATTGTCCAAGTTTAGACAGCTCATTTCCTTGTGGTTTGTGGCCTCCGAATTTAACTTCACTAAGAATAGGAGGATTGAAGAAGCCAATGTCAAAGTGGGGCCTTCAAAATTTCCCAACATCACTTGTTAGATTACCTTTACATGGCGAAAATTCAGGAGTGGTATCATTTACTTCATCATCTTTTATTCTTCCACCATCTCTAGCTTTTCTATATATCCATGGTTTTATGGACTTAGAATCCATTTCAGAGGGCCTACAACACCTCACTTGCATTAAAGAACTTCATATTGGGTCATGCCCGAAGCTTAGAGATCTACCTAAGATGTTGCTTCCATTGTTGTCATGTTTGAGTGTGAAGCATTGCTGGAAGTTGCAAAAAAAGTGCAGTAAGAAAGGAAACTACTACAATATCGTCTCATAAATCCCTTTCCTCGATGTATGATTTGTAGGATTTCCATTCTATCAGGTTCGTGTTAATTGAAGATCAAAGATAAAAGTAAATATTTTTGTTGATATAGAATCTAATTTGGTAATTTTGGGAGCAGAGTTTTACAACAAGTTTTTTATAGCATTCTTTTCATTTATACTGTTTGTAAGAACTTATAGTGCTTCGAATGAATTGAACCTCTAAGCACATAGAACCATCAATGGGTTTAATAATTTATAACATCATTGTTTAGTATTTTTTTGGGTTGTGTTATACAAACACCTTTTTTTGTAATTTAGACACCCTAATGCCTCTATCTCTCTATGTATCTATATGTATGTATAGATAGAGATAGAAAAAATGAAATACATAGGGTGTATCTATAACATACCTTTTTTTTATACAAGACCTCCTTAGTGCATTTGAACTTATAGAATTTAACTAATAGTGTAATAACTAAGAAAATTTTTTCAGTTACCAATTGTAACATATGAATTTATTGTTTAGTTGGACTCTTGGATATTACGATCCTTTATAGAAACAAAAAATAGAGAGGGGATTAACTGAATAAATCAAATGATTTAAATAATACAATAAAAGAATCATGCATAAAGATACTTTAGAGGGCTCAAAATCAATAGCAGTACAGGAAACTAAATGTGAGTGACTTGTTTTATTAAAAAAATACAAGTGTTTATGACAAGGATAACTTTCAACTTTCTAAAACACATGAGTGAGGTTTTGATGTACTCTAAACTGCAATAAATATCCACCCACTAAGGCGAAAAGTGCGACATAATGCAAACGAAATACTTTTTTCCAAAAATGGAGGTGTATTGAACATTGAGGATGATGTGGAATATGAGAAGATGGTGACGCGTCGTGCCCAAATATCAAGCAAGAATAAAACTTAAACATGTTCAAACAATTTCTTAGAGTTTTCGGGGTTTGAATAAAACCTCTATTTGAAATCATGTGCTACATTTGATGAACTAGCATAGATTTAGTGTGTGTGAGGTTAGTATTATAATCCATTGGAGATTAGAATGACTTTATTAGAATGACTTTATTAGATAAAGATAATAAACTGATATGGATGCACTAGATATGTAAATTGTTGCAAGAAGTTTAAGCTGGATGATCTTAACAAACAGCTAGAACAAGTTGCAGGGATTTTTGTTTGAAATAGGTAATGGAATTAACAAAATATAATCCGCCATCCTGCTGCATCATTTTGCAAGTAAGTGTTCATTAATTTCTTCATTTTGTTAAATTTCGTCATCGTTTCATTCAGTGTGACTCGATGGTTAAATGGTGGTGTGTGTTGTGTTTGTGAGTGTGTCGGTATTGTGGTGTGTCGAGGTGGTGGTGCCGCAGTGGTGCGACGTGTGCATATGTATTTATATATGTATAGATTGTGTGTATGTGGTGTGTGTGCACATGGTGTTTTTTGTAAGTGTGTGTCGTGTATATATATATATATGTATGTATGTATGTATATATATATATATATGTGTGTGTGTGTATGGATTATGTGTTTTTATTGTGTGTTGGATGAGTTGTATGTAATTAGTGTGTGTTTGGTGTATTTTATATGTTTAGTGTGTGTGTGTGATTATAATATATATATATATATATATATATGTCTTTATCCAAGGTGAGTTTCGCGGCCCCGTTTTTCACATTAAATATTTATAAACCAGGGAAAAGTATGTTCACCCTTTTTATGATGTGGACTTATTCAATCTTTGGACTGTTATGTTTACTGTTTCTTAAGTATATATTTGGTACATGCATGAGTTAGCTGTGTGGTTCTTTATTCATAACTATTTAACTCCGGTGTTGGAGCCGACGGATAGGTATTGATAGTACTATTGGACTGACACCCCCACCCTTATTTGTTAGTATACTTGTTGGAACTGACAGTGGTCAGGTACGAGCCCTAGGGTGAATATGTTCTGACAAGTTCTGTGAGTACATAGTAGGTTTAGTTGTGATGCTCATGTTTACATGTGCTATTACTTGCTTATAACTGTATGCACTCATATCCTACTAAACTATTACACATCATCAAATTTTGTTTATTTTTTAAATCTGCGAACTCACCGACAATATGTTGACCTTTTTGAGCATATCTTTTCAGGTAACAATCATTGAGAATAGCTAGAGATGTTGCATTAGTGATTTATACTAAACTATTGCTTTGACTTTTATTATTCACTTTATGTCCACTTGTTCCTGGGTTGTGGGATTTATACTTATTTGGTTTGTATGACTATATTTGTCGTGGAATTGACTAACTACGACACAAGTCTCCATTTATGTCGGGTGACGTCATGACACGTTGGTTTTCATCATTTATTGCATCTCTATTAATTAACAATATGTTATGACGATCCCGTTTGTTACATCCTCGTATTTCCGCTATAAGTAGGGGTGTGACAAATTGGTATCAGAGCCATTAGTTATAGATAATTAGGTGGTTTATTTAACCTAGACTATAACCTAAGTACCCACATATAGTATGCATAATAGGATTATGTGTGCACTAATATACATGTAAACATTCTGAATGCATTATTGGCTATGCTTACATAGCCTTGCTTACAAGCTATCTATGATATACTTGTTTGAGAAAGTTGTGAGCATTGTTTCATCTATTTATACCGTGAGAAAGCTTTAGGTAAACACATCCTCTCGTTATATATTTGGCTTATATTCAGATTGGATCGCTAGTGCTACTATAAGAATTCTTATAAGAACTTAATTTGTTAATCCAACCTTTGTACCATGCGTCTGTCAATGTCACAATTGCTATATGTGACCTTATTCATAACTTGTCGGGTTGAATACTAGAAAATGGACACTCTAGCTAATACGACACCAGTAGACAAGAGATGCAATCTACTCTAATCTAATGAATACTTTATCGGATTTAGGATTATTGTACATAGATTCCTTTGATTGTTCCTTGATCAATTGATTCTTTCTCAATCGATTCCTTTGTATAACTTTGGTTAATTAACTTTTGGTCATAACCATATCCTTGATACTCCAAACATGGATAATACTCAATACTAGATAAGATATGTTACCTCAAGTAGGATGAGCTGGGGTGACCATGCAAAACAGATTACTATTATAGTAGCACACATAATTCTAATTTGCAGTGTGAAGCCTAGCAAATCTTGCCTTGAGATAACGGTCATAGTTAGTTACTATTATGTGTGCACACGTTGTTGTTTTTGTTGTTGTTGTTGTTTTAGTTGTTGTTGTTTTAGTTGTTGTTGTTGTTTTAGTTGTTGTTTTTGTTTTAGTTGTTGTTTTAGTTGTTGTTGTTGTGGTGGTTGTTGTTGTTGTTGCTGCTATTGTTGTTGTTGTTGTTGTTGTTGTTGTTGTGGTTGTGGTTGTGGTTGTGGTTGTTGTTGTGGTTGTTGTTGTGGTGGTGGTTGTTGTTGTTGTTGTCGTTGTTGTTTTTGTTTTTGTTTTTGTTTTTGTTGTTGTTGTTTTTGTTTTTGTTTTTGCTTTTGTTTTTGTTTTTGTTGTTGTTGTTGTTGTTTTTGTTATTGTTTTTGTTGTTGTTGTTGTTGTTGTTGTTTTTGTTGTTGTTGTTGTTGTTGTTTTTGTTGTTGTTATTGTTGTTGTTGTTGTTGTTGTTGTTGCTGTTGTTGTTGTTGTTATTGTTCTTGTTGTTGTTGTTGTTGCTGCTATTGTTGTTGTTGTTGTTGTTGTTGTTTTTGTTGTCATCGTTGTCGTCGTTGTTGTTGTTATTGTTGTTTTGTCGGCGTCGTTGTCGTCATCACCGCCACCACCGTCGTCGTCGTCATTGTTGTCATTGTTGTTGTTTTTGTTATACTAATTTAGTGTGTTGTTGTGTATAAGTTACATATTTTGCGTATGTGTCGCGCGTCAAACCTGAACCATCCAAAAGTATCTATTTTTTAGACGTGTTCTAAGATTTTAATTGCGTAATATTATAGGTGTTTAATTGTTCGTTGCTCTCGTTCTTTAGAAGATTTTTGTTCACTTTAATTCCTCTTTGTTTAAGGTGAGTTTCGCGGTCCCGTTTTCATTTTAGATGTTTACAAACTTGGTAATATGCTCACCCTTTTATGTTGTGGACTTATTTACATCTTTGGGACTATTGTGTTTACTATTAGTAAGTTAATATCTGATACATGCATGATTTAGTTGTGTGGTTCTTTATTTATAACTATTTAACTCCGGTGCTAGAGCCAATAGACAAGTATTGACAGTACTATTAGGCTGACACCCCACCCTTGTTTGTTAGTATACTAGTTAGGACTGACAATGGGCACAGACGGGCCCAGGGCAAATATGTTCTAACAAGATCTGTGTGTACGTCATAGGTTTGGTTGAGAGGCTCATGTTTACATGTGATATTGGTTGCTTATAATTGTATGCACTCATGTCTTACAAACTATTACACAATATCAATTATGTTTACTACTTAAACCTACGAAATCACTAACCATGTGTTGACCATTTTGAGCTTTTTTTTTCAGATAACAGTCATCAAGAATAGCTAGAGTCGATTCTTTAGATATGACCCTAAGGAATACATTTTTGGATTGCCCTAACTTTCCATTGTTGGAAATGTTTACCTTTACTTGTTCCTGGGTTGTGGGATTTATACTTATTTGTTTGTATGACTATGTTTGTTGTGGAATTGACTAACTACGACACAAGTCTGCATTTGTGTCAGGTGACATCATGACACTTTGACTTTCATCATTTATTACATCTCTATTAATTGACAATGTGTTATGACGATTCCGTCCGTTACATCCTCGTGTTTCCACTATAAGCGGGGGTGTGACATGAAGGGAGTGTTTGCTAGAAATGTGGTAAAGTTCATTTAGGGGAGTGTAGAGTTGGGGCAAGCAGATGTTTAAAATGTAAGGGCGAGGGCCATGACTGTAGGGCGGAAAAGTGTTACTGGTGCGGCAAGATGGGTCATTTGGGAAGGGACTGTAACAAAGGAAAATCAAAAGGATCAGGATCAGGGGCGACTAAAGCTAGGGATAAAAGAAAGGGTGATAGTTCGAAGGCGGAAGCGAGGGCATTCAACATAACTCGTGAGGAGACCATGGCACCATGAATATGCTTCTGTGATGTTTGATTCTGGTGTTAGTAGGAGTTTTGTGTCTGCCGCCCCCGAAACCCTCGCTGTCCCGCGGAGGGTCTGGTATATTTTTATGGTGAGTTATATTTGGTATGTTGTGTACTTAATAAGTAAAATATTGTATATTAAAGTGGAAGATAATATTAGTGAAATGTACAACTTTACGAATGTTACCCGAGCTCCGTACTATGATAAAAAGTCGTGCGATTATAATGGACTTCACTTATGTGAGTCTGATCTATGATGATGGATTCGTGTGAATCCTTTTCACAATCAGTAGATTGAAAGTCTGATTCAGATTTATATGATTGTTTCTTCTTTGTGCCTTTTGACTTGTTATTTTTGTTGAAATAGCATTCTTGAGTGGAATGGTTATTTTTGTTGCAGATAGCACAATGTTTGTTGAAATAGCAATCAGAAATCATATGATTATTCATATTGCAAATAGAACAATAGCTATTGAAGTAATAGTCTTTAGTATTATGGTTTTTCATGTCACACCATTTGCAATACATCTCATCTGATTCTTTCTCAGAATCATTTAGTTTCTTCTGGTTTGCCAAATTCTGAGGATTTTCATCCTGCTTCATCTTTGTAGATTATTTCTTTTCCGGTTTGTGAAGCTTTTGTTTGTTTGTTGCTGAATTCCTCTTCCGTATATCATCTACTGAATCAACCTTAACTTCTACTGAAGAGGTTTTCTTCTTCTGCAGATCCGGTACTTGAGAGAGGTTCTTCTTCCGCTGATGATCGGCTAATACCTTTCTCTTTCCTTTTTCCAAGGATGACTTGTGTCTTTCCTCAGTAGAGGCACACTTCTCATTTACTACATTGGAAGATTTTTGTTGTTGATTTACCTCTTAAAGACCTTCATTTAATTGAGTTATTCTCTTGTAGAAGGTCTTCTGCATGTTTCATTGTTTAGGAGGGTATGCCAGCTTTGTTTTTTCAAGCATTTTTGGAATATTTGTTTCAAAAACAATAGTCTTACCCTTGTTGAGAAGATCATCATCATGTTCATCGGAATCATCCAAGTCATCCCACTCATCAAAGTCAAATTCTGAATTCAATTGATTAATCTTTTCTGATTCAAAAGACTCAGTTTCATTCACCTCAGATTTATTATCAATGTTTGATTGATGACAGCTAGTTCCTCTATTGGTGCTTGGCACAAAATGTTTTGACAGATTATTTGTCATTGATGCAGGCAAAGGAACATAATTATTGTTAATAGGAGATGCCACAGAATTATAACCCAACCCAGACCTATTCTTTGATTCAATATGAGAATTTAATAATTTCTCATATTGTTAAGATGAAAGTTAAAACTTCTGAAGTTTCACTTCAGTTGATGCATGATCAGCCATGGATTTGGTTAAGGAAGTGGTCAAATGCTCAACTTGTGCTTTCAAACTGTATTTTTCAGAAACAATTATATCTAAATCCTTTTGTAAAGAGTTAATTTTAATTTGATATAATTTATGTTCTCTTACATAAGATTCATTCAAAATCATTGTTTCTTTAACTTTATTAGCTAATTGTTGAGCATGGATTCTATATCTCTCTACTTCCTTAACATATATTGATGAACATAACCTGTCTCTTACCTCACTTGCCATGGGTGGAACTTTGTTTTCCATTTGATCCATTAGAGCTTGATTTTCTTCCAAGACTTCCTTCTCATACATACTCCAGTCATAGGTTCCATCTTGAAGAATGATCAGCCCAGATTCTTTTGAGTTGCTAGTTCCTGCTGGTGTATTGGTGGCTAGTGGGGATGAGTTGGCCAATTGTGGTTGTCTGAATAATATTTGAGTTTATGAAGGTTGTTTAGCCTGCTGTTGCTGATGTTGTGCTATGTCAGCATTTTGTTGATTGCATTCTCTAGAAAAGTGTCCATAGAGATTGCACTTGAAACATCTTACCTTTGACTTATCAACTCTAATCAGTGATTATTTACTCGCAGCAGCCAAATTCTTGTTTCTTCTTAGATATTGTTTGGCTCTATAAGCAATCATTTTCATTTGCCATTGTAGATCCATCTCCTCCACTACATCCAGAGGTAATTCTTCTAAATCTTGTTGGCACATGTTAGCAGTGGGCAATGAACTTCCTAGGTAAGCTTGAAAGCTTGAACTCAAAGTTGCAAAAGCTGCTTTTTGTTCTTTAGAGTGTAGAATGACAGTGATAGACTCTGATTGATTGTTGGTTGATGGTTTTTCTGTTGATTTATCTTTTTGATCATCTGTTCATTCTTTCTCTTTTCTTGATTTACTTTGAGAAGATTTCTTAGGAGGTTTTGAAGCATAGAAACTTACTTCCTCTTCATTTTCACTCAAAGTACAAGAGTTATCACTATCATTTCCAGCACTTCTTGTTTCTTTAAAATGATATGGTGATACATGAGTTCTCACACTATTGTTTCTTGATTTCTCATCCATTTCAAGAGCCTCAACTTTAGCCACTAGAGTATCTAGTCTGACTGCTTTAAGATCTATGGTATTCTTGAACATGGATACAGTTTACTTCCAACTTTCTAGTAAAGTATGGAGCATTTTCTTGTTCAATTCCCCATTTGTGTATTTCAACTCCAAAATATTCATTTCTGTAACAGGTTGCATAAACCTGTAGAGTTGTTGAGGAATTGATATACCCTCAATATGATGAAATTTTTCATATTATGAATGCAGGGTGTCCTTCCTAATGCTTCGGATTTCATCACTCCCTTCACAGAGTGTGTGAAGAATCTTCCACAAGGAATTTGTTGTTTTATAATTTTCACATCTGATCAATATTTCTTCTCGTAAAGCCATACTAAGCAAGTTGTATGCTTTAATATCAACTTTAACTCTCTTAATATCATCCGGTGACAGATCTTTCGTGCTTATGGGTTGATTATTATCATTATAATAAGACCCGATGGTGGGTGGAATATAAGGACCATCTGTTATTGAAACCCATAAGCCAGAATCTGTAAAATTTACATGATTCATGAACTTGATTTTTCAAGATTTAAAATCTGCTTTTGTTTCCAACTTTGGCGGTTGGAAGATGATCCACCAAAATTGCTCATGATTAGTTAAGATGTAAGGCCCCGTTCCCGGGACGCTTACAACTGGTAAATCATCGCACATAAAACATGTACTTTACATTTAATCATTCATAAAACATAGCAGCGGAAACATAAAAATAACTTTTCATATCATTACAAATGCTTTTGCAAGTTAATACAAGTGTTCATTTCAAAACATCATTCGTTCGCATTACAATGCAAAAACATTAACAAAAGAATGTCATTCAAAATGCCAAGTAGTTGCTCCGCGCCATCCTCAACAATGCTCACCTGCTAACTGGAAAATGCATAAAAATCAGCGTTGCTGAGTGAGTTCTAGTTTTTAAAATAAAATATACTTTATCTTTCTTTCAAAATTGTTCTTTGAAATCGTAACAGGTTTTTACAAAAAATGTGATCACACATCGTATGTACACACAGATAATATTTATTATCTTCATCATCCTTCATTTCGTACTTTTATTATCTTCTCGTTTTCATCTAGGTCCTGTCATGTGATTAACCCCACTATAGAGCACCAAGCAATTCATCTAGGGTTAAACGACAAGGACCCCATACGTTTGGTCAATCACCAAGACTGAACCCCTGTGTGCATCCTCATGGGGTATATATAACCCGCACACAGTTGAGCTGACAACCCCTCATTGGGTGTGAACCTCCATACCTTTACTTAACCACACGGATTAAGCCCCAATATGCATCCTCATGGGGTAGCTAACCTGCACATGGTTGAGCTAACACTCCGTATTGAGTGTGAACCTCCATACATATGCTTGCAAGCCTTTCTTACATTTGTTCATTCATTAATGCATGCATTCTTCATTTCGTTCCCCTTTTCAATATATTCCACTTTACGTTACATAATACTTTCATTTCATTCATTAACATTCAATCGTAAAGCCAAGGGAAAATAATCATATATAATAATAAGGAACATCAACATACATAGTCAACATCATCATACAAGGCATCATCATCAGGGCATCATCATACATACATAACACACATCATACATACCATCATACATAAGCATCAATCATACATTGTAACATGCCCATCATACCATTGATGACCTCAAAAAGTCAACTTACATATCCCCCGGGAACCTCCCAAGTCAAAGCCTACATTTCCACTTTTTCTCCAAAAAGTCAGAAAATATTTTAAGTGTTCATCCGCATTTGATTTGCTTCATCCACATTGACTTACTTCATCCGCATTTGTCATCCGCATTTGCCTTACTCATCTGCATTTCATATACTTAGTCAATGTTCATCCGCATTGACTTCATTCGCATTGAATCACTTCATCCGCATTGACTTACTTCATCCGCATTGACTTACTTCATCCGCATTGACTTACTTCATCCGCATTGACTTACTTCATCCGCATTGACTTTTCAACAATTATGTAGATTCTAAAACTTAACATATGAGCCTTAAACATCAGATTTCAATTTCAACTCACTGTCCGTCATGTTCTAAGCTTAAGTCATACGTCCTAAGTCTTAGAAACATCATCATACATCAGCAAACATGAACATAATCATACATCATATCATAACATCATTATACACACATTCATACATGCGGGTCCGAAACCCAGTTTAATGAAAACATTCATTCATGCAATTTCAGCCCCAAAATCAGTTAAAACAGGTAAAAAAAGGGTCCTATAACTCACCTTTGCAGCTCTTGAGTATGGCTTCTTCCAAACTCATTTGCAATTTGAATTCAACCGCCTAGAAACCCACTTGAATTCGAATTCTTTCAAGTTCTTCCTTCAAAGCCGAGAATTTGTTGCTCCCATCTACTCTCTCTCTCTCTCTCTAAAACCCGAAGATCAGTGATGTATGTGACATATGGGCGACCATACCACCTTTTACATCCACTTTTCAAACATTTTGTCCTTTTGGACACTTTTTACCCCTAGACTTGGGTTTTATTTCTTTTCCTTCTTTTCTTTCACTTTATTCATTATTTCTTTGACTTTAAAATAATCGGGTGTTACAAGTCCACCCCCCTTAAATAGGTTTCGTCCCTGAAACCTGCTATTCCTCAAAGAATAGTGGGTAATGCCGTCTCATCTCTTCTTCAGTCTCCCACGTAGACTCAGATCCCTTCCTGTGCTTCCACTGTACACGCACAAGAGGAACCACTTTATTTCTCAGCCTTTTCTCTTTTCGATTAATGATTGTCACTGGTTGCTCCACATAATTGAGCCTTTCATCTACTTCGATATCCTCCAGTGGAATAATCATGTCTTTATCAGCTAAGCATTTTCTCAGATGAGATACATGGAATGTCGGGTGAATTCCACTTAACTCTTCTAGTAACTCTAGTCTATAGGCCACCT
>BJCM01212042.1:0-13248 GCA_018326385.1 Flaveria bidentis
GGAAGAAATCTGTCTTCATGAACTTGAAGCTTCGGAAGACTTTGTCTCTGAGGCTTCGGAAGACTTCATGTTTGGCTTCGGAAGATATTGGTCTTGGCTTCGGAAGATTTCACACTTAGAGTATTTTATGTTTCATGTGTGAAACTTCCTAAGCTTCTTCTTTAATGCACTTGTGCAGCATGCGGGATAGACTTAAGATGTTTAGGTAGCATCAGCCTCTTTATTAATCTTATAAACCTCGATTACTATGACAACACTTTCAAATGTGATAATGATAAAGAAAGGTGTTAGTTTAATAGGTAACACCCCTAAATTTGATGATATGAAATCCAGTTTACATTATTGTTTACAATAAAAGTCAATGTGGGAAGGTTCTGGTTTAATAATTCATAGTGTAATGGCTAGGTTATTTGATATAGAGTGTTCATTATGTATTATGCGTTATTGATTGGTTGTGTATAGGAACTGTAAGTTCCATTTCATGGTGGTTGCACATGCTTTATAGACATATAATGGCACATATTGGCTCACTTTAATACCTTATACACGGACTTTGGTTCAAATGACTTGCACCTATTAGATCTCATTCATATAACTTTACTTATTTCATGTGTTTTAACTTGATTTTTATGGGAATGATTAATCTAAATAAACAAGGTACACTACTAGGCAAATATGAGTGTCGTTGGATATGATCTTAGTTATGATAGATGCATTTGGTTATTTAAGGTAGTGAAACATAAGACGTATAAGTAGAAGAATTCACTAAAATATTTATCATAGTAGCATTTTACTTGTTCGTCAACAATTGAGTGGAAGTAGGGATGCCTTCTATGATCAAATATGTTCACCAATAATTGAATTTCATTAGAAACCGAAAGTTTGTTATCATTGAATTTTGCTAATTATGAACTATTACAACTTGATTTTTGAGTTTTTTGGTAATTAATATCATAGTTTAAAGCTATCAGCCATGTACCTTGATGCCTTGTTGATTCATCTGTAACATTTGGGTGAAATTAACCATTTCTTAGTATGGATAGCGTAGGGAAATGGAAAACCCAAGGTGCCTTTAGTCAATGATGGGCAAAGGTTCTAAAAGCTTTCTTTTGTTTATTGTATAGCCCACCGTTTATTTACAAGAAAAAGAAATAAAAACTACCTACTCGAGATGGTATTGCCAAAGCTTGCAAATTATTAAATTTTTTGTTTTTTGAACTTCTATTGCCAAAAAAGTATGAGCAAGAATATGAAAAACCAGATAAATTTCAACATAAGCTAAGACTAAAGGTTTGGGAATTGAAATTTTAACTGAGAAAGAATGGCCAAGAGCCAATAAGAAAATGCAGATTAGGGTATATGGTAAAGAAACAAAATTTATTGGCACATCATTAATCTTTTAAGTCCAAAAATTTCAACAATGCATATTATCAATATTGATCAGTATTTTAAACATGTTGAAGTGACCATGGTTTGTAATGGATTATGTTGGTCAACTATTTTAATTCCTAGCTATTGTTCGTTTGTCAAATTACATATCGTTTTTAGCAATCAAATGATAAGTCACACCACTAATACATATTGTTTAGATTTAAAGTAACATAATGTATTTTTATTGATGTTAAACCATGATTACTATGACAACACTTTCGAATGTGATAATGATGAAGAAAGGTGTTAGTTTAATAGCTAACACCCTTAAATTTGTTGATATGGAAGCCAGTTTACAATAAAACACAATATGGGAAGGTTATAGTTCAATAATTCATAGTGTAATGGCTAGGTTATTTGATATAGAGTGTTCATTTTGTATTATGCGTTATTGATTGATTGTGTATAGGAACTGTAAGTTCCATTTCATGGTGGTTGCACATGCTTTATAGACGTATAATGGCACATCTTGGCGCTCTTTAATACCTTATATACGGACCTTGGTTCATATGACTTGTACTTATAGACCTCGTTCATATGACTTTACTTATTTCATTTGTTTTTGGTAGATTTTTTTGGGAATGATTAATCTGAATAAACAAGGTACACTACTAGGCAAATACGAGTGTCATAGGATATGATCTTAGTTATGAAAGATGCATTTGGTTATTTATGGTAATGAGATATGATATAAGACATATAAGTAGAAGAATTCACAAAAAGATTTATCAAAGTAGCATTTTCCTTGTGCGTCAACAATTGAGTGGAAGTAGGGATGCCTTCTGTGATGAAATATCTTCATCTATATTTGAATTTCATGAGAAGAAGTTTATTATCATCGCATTTTTTTAATTATGAATTATTACATCTTAGATTTTTGAGTTTTTTGGTAATTAATATGATGATTTAAAGCTATCAGCCATGTAGACTACAATCATGAGGATGTGGTTCAACAAGAAAGCTGAGGGGAGAAAGTTCCTCTTCCGGGTCTACAAGACTCATGGAGACTGTAATCAAGGTTGCCCTAGACCAAACACTCAGGATGATGAGTTGAGGCCAGTTAGGATCAATTACTTGCAGACCAGGAACTATGACATTGACAATGTCATTTCTCTCCTTTTTGAGGAATTGAATGAACTAGTTGACATGGAAAGGTCAAAGGAGAAGAAAGAGGCAGAAGATGCAAAGCTATTGGTACAAATAAAAGAAGGCAGAAGAATGAAAAGATTGTACAAGCATGTACCTACTCTCTCCCCAGTTCAAGAAAGTCCTGCATATGAGAATGTGGTTCAACAAGAACCTCAGGTAGATAAAGAAGAAGACAAGGTCAAAATGATCAACTACCTGAGTGCAACAGGCCTCAATCAGGCAAAAGCACTTCTTCCCTTATCCAATGACAATGTTGAGTTTGAGTATCTGAAACAACTTGAACATGAGATAGTCAAGGAAAGAAAGACAACCAAAAGGAAGCTAAGGGAAGAAGCTACTAAGTCAAGAGCCATCATCCAGAAGACTATGAAGAAGTCCGCAGACAACTAGAAGATGATGAGCTTCTTGAAGTTGTATGGATTCTCCGGAAGGAGACTTGGCCCCATGTCTCTATCCACTATAGATGAGCATATCAGGGTGATCAAGCAGAAGATAAGGAGTGGAGAGCTGATTGACTTACACTCCCCTCCAAGTCAAGCCTTAACTGAAGTGGAGGTTAAGGTCGAACAACCAGAGACAACACAACCTGGACCTCCTGTTGAATCTCAGCAAGCTTCATCTTCTAATCCACATCAAGACAAAATGAGAGGGATTTCAAGCAATTAGCATATAAGAATTCCTGCCCTAGACGATCGCATTTCTGACTTGAGCACCGTCTTTAGGCATTTCAGTTCTCACCAACATTGTCTCATAGGCTGACCAGAAACCTGTTATTGTGAGGTCATATCAAGTCTTTTGTGTAATCCTCGATTTGGTATAACCCTATGGCTACTACGGTTCCCTTCACTACCTATAAGTTGCAGGGGGTCAACCTCCCTCTCTTTCTGAATCTGTGAGAGAGGAAGACCCAACTGATAAAGACAATGAAGATCAATCAGGTGCTGCAGGCTAATCTTCTCAGTTAAAAGTGATAAAGAGAAAGAAAAGGATGGCTTCAAAGCCAAAGCCAAAGAAGAAGAAGACTGCATCCTTTTCTAAACCTCAGGATGAGTCAAAACATCCTGAGGATGTGCATCCAGAGGATGCTACATCAACTCCCATTCAAACAGCTCCTCTAGCATCAGGAAGACCCATCTTGTCCTGGACATACACCATAAATCCGGAAAGATGGCATGTCATTAGAGATCAAGGCACTGAGAACAGCTACACATGGGAAGACATGTTTTAGTTGCCTCTACATGATCTCTTTGAAATGAGGAGACACTGTGATAGTCGGAGGGATCCTGATCATCTCATGAAGAAAAGGATAGTCATTATTCTGATGAGGATTGTCAATATCTGAAGTCTACTAGTGTTTTGGTAGCATCAGCCTAGGGGGAGTTTGTAGAGATTGTATGAAGAGACTGAACAACCCAAACACTCAAAGTCTTTCCTGCATGCTGCAATAGTACACTAAAGAAAAATGCTTTGGAAGTTTCACACATGCAACAAAAATATTCTAAGTGTGCAATCTTCCGAAGCCAAGACCAATATCTTCCGAAGCCAAAGATGAAGTGTTCTGAAGCTTCAAGAGACAAAGTCCTCCGAAGCCAACACTTGAAGATGGATTTCTTCCGAAGACTTTTAACAACATGCTTTATCTTACTTTTCCATAAAGTTGGACCCCTTTCTGCTGCAACTCTATAAAGTCACCAACTTACATTAGTTGGTGAAAAGGTCTATGCTTATGGTAATTGTACATTGAGGTCTTGAGTCTGTAACTTTCTACTTCATATACTTTATCCTTTTTGTAATAGATAAGGATGTGAGCTATGGCATTTCATAGTCACTAGTCATAAGGCAATCTGCCTTTTGACCCTACAATTGATTTTGTATTGTACCTAGTCAATTGTATACAGCTGGCCTTCAATGTTTGGCCGGTTGTAGGATGTAATATAAGTATCTCATGTTCTTGTAACTTTCTTTTATGCATTGTAACACTTGTAATAGAACTTGAGAAAGCAATATACTACAATCTTGAAAATCATCTCCTTGTGTATCTTGTACTCATGTTTTGTCTCTTACTTACTTATGTTCTTAGTGTCCTTACTTGTGGTTAATACAGTTTATTGTTTGATTAAGTTAAGTTGCTCTCCTTTTGTGTTGTTGTGTTGTAAGTGACCACCCTTCACCAGTTCTGCAGGAATGGAAAGCAAAAGGTGTCTCTTATCAATGATAGGAAAGGTTCTAAAAGTTTCTTTTGTTTATTGTATTACCAGCCATTTATTTTCAACAAAAAGAAATAAAAACTACCTACTCGAGATGCTATTGTCAAAGCTTGTAAATTATGAAATTCTTTGTTTTTTGAGCTTTTGTTGCCAAGAAAATATGAGCAAGAATATGAAAAACCAGATAAATTTCAACATAAACTAAAACTAAAGGTTTGGGAATTGAAATTTTAACTGAGAAAGAATGGCCAAGACCCAATAAGAAAATGCAGATTAGGGTATGTGGTAGAGAAACTAATTTTATTGGCATATCATTAATCTTTTAAGTCCAAAAAATACAACAATGCATATTAACAATATTGATCAGTATTTTAAACATGATGAAGTGGCCATGGTTTGTAATGGATTATGTTGGTCAACTATTTTAATTCCCAGCTATTGTTTGTTTAGTCAAATTACTTGTCGCATTTAGAAATCAAATGATAAGTCTCACCACTAAAATAGATTGTTCAGGTTTAAAGTAATAAAATGTATTTTTATTGATGTTAAACCATGATTACTATGACAACACTTTCGAATGTGATAATGATGAAGAAAGGTGTTAGTTTAATAGGTAACACCCCTAAATTTGCTTATATGGAAGCTAGTTTACAATAAAAGTCAATGTGGGAAGGTTATAGTTCAATAATTCAAAGTGTAATGGCTAGGTTATTTGATATAGAATGTTTATTTTGTATTATGCGTTACTGATTTTTTGTGTATAGGAACTATAAGTTCCATTTCATGGTGGTTGCACATGCTTATAGACGTATAATGGCACATCTTGGCACACTTTAATACCTTATACACGGACCTTGGTTCATATGACTTGTACTTATTAGACCTCATTCATATGACTTTACTTATTTCATGTGTTTTAGCTTCATTTTTATGGGAATGATTAATTTGAATAAACAAGGTACACAACTAGGCAAATACAAGTGTCGTAGGATATGATCTTAGTTATGATAGATGCATTTGGTTATTTAAGGTAATGAAACATAAGATGTATAGCTAGAAGAATTCACTAAAAGATTTATCATATTAGCATTTTGCTTGTGTGTCAACAATTGAGTGGAAGTAGGGATGCCTTCTGTGATGAAATATCTTCATCTATATTTGAATTTCATCAGAAACCGATAGTTTGTTATTATTCCATTTTGCTAATTACGAACTATTACAACTTTGATTTTTGAGTCTTTTTGTAATTAATATCTTAATTTAAAGCTATCAACCATGTACCTTGATGCCTTGTTCATTCATCTATAACATTTGGGTGAAATTAACCATTTCTTAGTATGGGGTGGCGTAGGGGATTGGAAAACACAAGGTGCCTCTGGTCAATGATGGGAAAAGGTTCTAAAAGCTTTCTTTTGTTTATTGTATATCCCTCCATTTATTTTCAACAAAAAGAAATAAAAACTACCTACTCGAGATGGTATTGCCAAAGCTTTCAAATTATGAAATTCTTTGTTTTTTGAGCTTCTATTGCCAAGAAAATATGAGCAAGAATGTGAAAAACCAGAAAAATTTCAACATAAGCTAAAACTAAAGGTTTGTTAATTGAATTTTTAACTGAGAAAAATGGCCAATACCTAATAAGAAAATGCAAATAAGGATATGTGATAGAGAAACTAATTTTATTGGTATATCATTAATCTATTAAGTCCAAAAAAATACAACAATGCATATTATCAATATTGATCAGTATTTTAACATGTTGAAGTGGTCGTGGTTTGTAATGGATTATGTTAGTCAACTATTTTATTTCCCAACTATTGTTCGTTTAGTTAAATTACATATCGTTTTTACCAATCAAATGATAAGTCTCACCACTAAAACAATTGTTCAGGTTTAAAGTAATAGAATGTATTTTTATTGATGTTTAACCATGATTACTATGACAACACTTTTTAATGTGATGATGATGAAGAAAGGTGTTAGTTTAATAGGTAACACGCCTAAATTTTCTGATACGGAAGCCAGTTTACAATAAATGTCAATGTGGGAAGGTTATAGTTTAATAATTCATAGTGTAATGGCTAAGTTATTTGATATAGAGTGCTCATTTTGTATTATGGGTTATTGATTGATATAGACGTATAATGGCACATCTTGGCACAATTTAATACCTTATACATAGACCTTGGTTCATATGACTTGTGCTTATTAGATCTCATTCATATGATTACTTATTTCATGTGTTTTAGGTTGATTTTTATGGGAATGATTAATCTGAATAAACAAGGTACACTACTAGGCAAATACGAGTGTCGTAGGATATGATAGTAGTTATGAAAGATGCATTTGGTTATTTAAGGTAATGAAACATAAGACATATAAGTAGAAGAATTCACTAAAAGATTTATCATAGTAGCATTTATCTTGTGCGTCAACAATTGAGTCGAAGTAAGAATGCCTTCTATGATCAAATATCTTCATCTATTTTTTGAATTTCATCATAAACCAAAAGTTTGTCATTATTGCATTTTTCTAATTATGAACTATTACAACTTAGATTTTTGAGTTTTTTGGTAATTAGTTTCATAATTTAAAGCTATGAGCCACGTTCCTTGATGCCTTGTTGATTCATGTGTAACATTTGGGTAAATTAACCATTTCTTAGTATGGGGTGGTGTAGGGGAAAGGAAAACACAAGGTGCCTCTGGTCAATGATAGGCAAAGGTTCTAAAAGCTTTCTTTTGTTTATCGTATTGCCCGCCATTTATTTTCAACAAAAAGAAATAAAAACTACCTACTCGAGATTGTATTGCCAAAGCTTGCAAATTATTAAATTTTTTGTTTTTTGAACTTCTATTGCCAAAAACGTATGAGCAAGAATATGAAAAACCAGATAAATTTCAACATAAGCTAAAACTAAAGATTTGGGAATTGAAATTTTAACTGAGAAAGAATGGCCAAGACCTAATAAGAAAATGCAGATTAGGGTATGTGGTAGAGAAACTAAATTTATTGGCATATCGTTAATCTTTTATGTCCAAAAATTACAACAATGATTATTGTCAATATTGAAGTATTTTAAACACATTGAAGTGGGCATGGTTTGTAATGGATGATGTTGGTCAACTATTTTAATTCCCAACTATTGTTCGTTTAGTCAAATTACATGTTGTTTTTAGCAATCAAATGATTACTATGACAACACTTTCATATGTGATAATGATGAAGAAAGTTGTTAGTTTAATAGGTAACACCCCTAAATTTGCTGATATGGAAACTAGTTTACAATAAAAGTCAATGTGGGAGGGTTATAGTTCAATAATTCATAGAGTAATGGCTAGGTTATTTGATATAGAGTGTTTAGTTTGTATTATTTGTTACTGATTGATTGTGTATAGGAACTATAAGTTCCATTTCATGGTGGTTGCACATGCTTTATAGACGTATAATGGCACATCTTGGCACACTTTAATACCTTATACACGGACCTTGCTTCATATGACTTGTACTTATTAGACCTCATTCATATGACTTTACTTATTTCATGTGTTTTAACTTGATTTTTATGGGAATGATTAATCTGAATAAACAAGGTACACTACTAGGCAAATACGAGTGTCGTAGGATATGATCTTAGTTTTGAAAGATGCATTTGGTTATTTAAGGTAATGAAACATAAGACATATAAGTAGAAAAATTCACTAAAATATTTATCATAGTAGCATTTTGCTTGTGCTTCAACAATTGATTGGATGTAGGGATGCCTTCTGTGATGAAATATCTTCATCTAATTTTAAATTTCATCAGAAACCAAAAGTTTGTTATCATTGCATTTTTCTAATTATGAACTATTACAGCTTAGATTTTCTAGTTTTTTGGTAATTAATATCATAAATTAAAGCTATGAGCCATGTACCTTGATGCTTGTTGATTCATCTGTAATATTTGGTTGCAATTAACCATTTCTTAGTATGGTGTGGCGTAGGGGAATGGAAAACACAAGGTGCCTCTGGTCAATGATGGGAAAAGGTTCTAAAAGCATTCTTTTGTTTATTGTATTGCCCGCCATTAATTTCAACAAAAAGAAATAAAAACTACCTACTCGAGATGGTATTGCCAAAGCTTGCAAATCATAAAATTCTTTGTTTTTTGAGCTTCTATTGCCAAGAAAATATGAGCAAGAATATGAAAAATAAGATAAATTTCAACATAAGCTAAAACTAAAGGTTTGGGAATTGAATTTTTAACTGAGAAAGAATGGCCAAGACCTTATAAGAAAATGCAAATTAGGGTATGTGGTAGAGAAACTAATTTTATTGGCATATCATTAATCTTTTAAGTCCAAAAAATACAACAATGCATATTATCAATATTGATCAATATTTTAACATGTTGAAGTGGCAATAATTTGTAATGGATTATGTTGGTCAACTATTTTAATTCCCAGCTATTGTTCGTTTAGTCAAACTACATGTCGTTTTTAGCAATCAAATGATAAGTCTCACCACTAATACATATTGTCCAGGTTTAAAGTAACATAATGTATTTTTATTGATGTTAAACCATGATTACTATGACAACACTTTAGAATGTGATAATGAAGAAGAAAGTTGCTAGTTTAACAAGTAACACCCGTAAATTTTCTGATATAGAAACCAGTTTACAATAAAAGTCAATGTGGGAGGGTTATAGTTCAATAAATCATTGTGTAATGGCTAGGTTATTTGATATAGAGTGTTCATTTTGTATTATACATTATTGATTGATTGTGTATAGGAACATAAGTTCCATTTCATGGTGGTTGCACATGCTTTATAGACGTATAATGGCACTTCTTGGCACACTTTAATACTTTATATACGGACCTTGGTTCATATGACTTATACTTATTAGACCTCATTCATATGACTTTACTTATTTCATGTGTTTTAGCTTGATTTTTATGGGAATGATTAATCTGAATAAACAAGGTACACTACTAGGCAAATACAAGTGTCGTAGGTTATGATCTTAGTTATGAAAGATGCATTTGGTTATTTAATGTAATGAAACATAAGACATATAAGTAGAAGAATTCACTAAAAGATTTATCATAGTAGCATTTTGCTTGTGCGTCAATAATTGAGTGAAAGTAGGTATGCCTTCTATTATGAAATATCTTCATCTATTTTAAATTTCATTAGAAACCGAAAGTTTGTTATCTTTGTATTTTGCTAATTATGAACTATTATAGCTTAGACTTTTGAGTTTTTTGGTAATTAATATGATAATTTAAAGCTATCAGCCATGTACCTTGATGCCTTGTTGATTCATCTATAATATTTGTGTGAAATTAATCATTTCTTAGTATGGGGTGGCGTAGGGGAATGGACACTAGGTGCCTCTGGTCAATGATGGGAAAAGTTTCTAAAATCTTTCTTTTGTTTATTATATTACCCGTCGTTTATTTTCAACAAAAAGAAATAAAAACTACCTACTCGAGATGGTTTTGCCAAAGCTTGCAAATTATGAAATTCTTTGTTTTTTGAACTTCTATTGCCAGGAAAATATGAGCAAGAATATGAAAAACAAGATAAATTTCAACATAAGCTAAAACTAATGGTTTGGGAATTGAATTTTTAACTGAGAAAGAATGGCCAATACCTTATAAGAAAAGACAGATTAGGGTATGTGGTAGAGAAACTAATTTTACTGGCATATCATTAATCTTTTAAGCCCAAAAAATACAACAATGCATATTATCAATATTGATCAGTAATTTAACATGTTGAAGTGGCCATGGTTTGTAATGGATTATGTTGGTCAACTATTTTAATTCCTAGCTATTGTTCGTTTAGTCAAATTACATGTCGTTTTTAGCAATCAAATGATAAGTCTCACCAGTAATACATATTGTTTAGGTTTAAAGTAATAGAATGTATTTTTATTGATGTTAAACCATGATTACTATGACAAGTGATTAGAGTGTTGATATTTTCTCTGATTTTGGTACGCACCTGTTTTCTATTAAAAGCAAAGTTTTCTTTTGATTTCAATATATGCTCATGGGTGTATGGTTGTTGCTTAAAAAATGACTACATATTAATCTCTTAGTAAGCTATTAGAACTCTAACCATGTTTGGCTGATTAAGTTTTTGAGTTACGTGGTATGTATCTACTTTCCGCAGGTAAAAGTTTATTTATTGTGTCTCATCATTTGTATTAGAAAGATCTGAGAATGACCTTTCCCCAAGCTATAGACTTTATTCTTTCATTGTCGCAAGTTTGGTTGCATTGTTGGTTAATGTTTTTATTTACTCTAATCATTGTATACACATGCTTTGTGTTGAAAGAAATGTATACTTCTGATTTAAAATTTGCATCTGCATATAGGTACATGTATGGTTACAGACTTAAATTCTTCAACAGAAAAATAAGACCGAGACATAAAAAATCCGAATTTAGACAATCAAATTTATTCATTCAAGTGATTGTGTTCGTTCATTTGTTCATTAAGGTTAAACGTACAAACAATAGCAACCTGTGTTCCTGTATTAGTTTTAATAGAAACTAAAATTTTTGATTTAGTTATTGTTGATTAAATATTCTAAATGTTAGATGCATATTCCTATGATGTCTACTTGCTATTTATTAAGGTATCATGATTTCTACATATATAAAATTGAATTGTGAAACCGGTTTTGATGTAATAAAGGTTCATTTTGTTGCCACTACACATGAACGCCAAGAAGTTCTTCTCTATCGTTTCATTACTTTAAGGTACTCATTCATCTCCTTTCCTTCATCAATCTTATTGTAGAAGTTTTTATCCTATCTATTGGAGGTTGGGTTACATTGCATTTTCGTAAAGCTCCTCTCCAAATGCGCAATCATCTAGCTATGTTTTACATTACTTTATCTTGAAGCCACATCTCATCAATGTATAGTGTTAGGGTGTAGTGAAATTGGTTCTAATTATTTAATAATATATGATTATGTAGGCTAGTGTACTCTTGTGACAAAACCTTTACATTACAAAGTGTAAGGAGTAAGTATGATTACTTGATTGCTAAATGTTCTATGCAATCAACTAATTTGATAGGTTAATTTGTCTGTTATTCAAGTATGTCCATGTAGATGTTAATTCCAATGTCATCTTAAATTAGATAGGCTAGATATGATATGTTGTATGTACCATTTATTATCAAGTAACACTGTAATCTGAAAGGCAAAGACCTCCACATGGTGTTTGTAGAGTTTATTGCAACTTTTGCTCTATTTTCCTTATACGCAGCTTCATTCACAATATGAGATATATGGAGATGCTGCCCGAAATGTAATTTTGGTAGGGCAAGATATTTAACATGTAATCTTGGCAAGATTTAGTAGGAAAAGATATTTAACATTTACAATCTATGCAAACATACTAAGATTGGTATTTTTTGCAAATATCTCATGATTTAAGAAACTTCAAGATTAAGGTATGTACAGTTGATAAGCTTTTAAATATTTTATTAAGATTATACTTTATCAAAATATGCAAGGTCTGAATTTTGAAATCTTTATAATTTTTGGACAAATATCTTTATCAGTTGGATACCTGCTGCAACACGTGGGTATTCCCACTAGTATATTAATAAGGGTGTGTGTGTTTTGTTTTTTGATATGGATACATACGCATGTAATTGTGTGTGTTGGTATATATACACAGTTATGAAGAGTGTATAGTGTAGGAATACTTAGAGTGTTGTTTTGTTATTTGTATTATAATTATGATTATTATTTTATTTATTATTAGTATTATTGTTAATATCATTACTAGTAGCACTACTAGTATTATAATTATCATTACTACTATTATTATTATTGTTATTACTAATATTATTGTTATCATTAGTATTATATAGTGTGTTATGATGTATGAATGGTATTTAAACATTGTGAGTGTTGCGCGTCAAACTCGAACCCCCAAAACTAACCGAAAGTACCTATTCTTTTTAGACACGTTTAAGATTTAAGTTGCAATTAATTATAGGTGTTTGATCGTGCATTTGCTCACATCCTCTAAAGCCTTTTGCTCCCCTTGTTTCGCCATGTTTCAAGGTGAGTTTTGTGGGCCCGTTGTCATTACAAATATTTATAAAACTTAGGGGGAAAAATATGATTACTCTTTTTATGTTGTGAACCTACTTACTCTTTAGGACAAGTGCGTTTACTATTTAGTAAGTTAATATCTAGTACATGCATTAGTTTTCTGTGTGGTTTTTTATTCACAACTATTTAACTCCGGTGTTGGAGCCGACGAACAGGTATTGATAGTACTATTAGGTTGACACCCCCTACCTTGTTTTTTAGTATACTAGTTAGGACTAATAATGACCACGAACGAGCCCTAAGGTGAATATGTTCCGACAATATCTATGTGTACGTCATAGGTTTGGTTGTGAGGCTCATGTTTACATTGATATTGTTTGCTTATAAC
>BJCM01212043.1:0-10318 GCA_018326385.1 Flaveria bidentis
CAGATGTCACCTGATAGTGACATCTAACAGATTATTCAAACAACTGAAACTAACTGAAAACTACTGAAGATGTCCACAACAGCTGAGGACATCTTACAATAAACGCCAAGTACTAGCTAATTCTATAACTACTGAACTACAACAACTGAAGTGTAAGAACTTCAGATGTTTTACATTTTACTAAACTACTAATTATAAACTACTAAAAGAAGTAAACTACTGAAAGAAGTAAACTACTGAAAGTAAACTACTAAAAGTAAACCATCACAACTACTAAAGAGAACTACAACTTGTTATGACTTCTGAGAACTGTCTTTAGACTTTGTCTTCAGCTGATGTCTTCAGACTTTGTCTTCAGCTGATGTCTTCAGACTTTGTCTTCACATGATGTCTTCAGACTTTGTCTTCAGACTTTGTCTTCAGACTTTTGTCTTCAGACTTTGTCTTCAGCTTTTGTCTTTAAACTTTGTCTTCAGCTGATGTAGACTTCTTCAGTTGTTATGATTTCTGTGGGACTTAAAAGGTTTTTCTGATCTGGCTCATTGGTTCTTTTGGTCCAACACAAGAGCTTATGAAGGTGATAAATAGACAACTTAGGACACACTAATTTTAGAAATAATACGAATTAGTTTTAAGAAAAAGCTACTCAAGGTTAATCATCCCAATAGTTGTTTTAAGGTATTTAAATCTCTACTCAACAAATGCTTTGGCGAACAGATCAACATAATGTTCATTAATAATAACCTTAACTAGTTTGATTAATCCTTTCTAGAAATTATCTCTAATCAAATGATACATGTTATTGATTTGTTTTGTCCTTGAGTGTCGCACAAGATTCTCTTAATAGAGATAACACTATTGTTGTCTTTGTGAATGGGAGTCTCTTTAAATTTGAACCCATAGTCTAGCATCTAATACTAAATCCAAAGCATTTGAGCATAGTAGCTTGCAACAGCAATGTATTCAGCTTCAGTAGTTGATGTAGAGAGACAAGATTGCTTCTTGCATTGCCATGGGACAAACCTTCCACCAAGAAACTGACATCCCCCTGATGTAGACTCTGAATTCATATTGTATCCACCATAATCACTATGTGTATACGCATACATATTGAAGTCATAATTCATTGGATACCAAAGGCCAAATGTTAAAGCACCTTTGATATTTCTTAAAATTCTCTTGACATTGATAAGATATGACATCCTAGTGTAGGCTTGATATCTTGCACAAACACATATGAAAAACATGATATTAAGTATGCTAGTTGTAAGGTACCTATGAGAACCAATCATAGGTGTTCATCCACACACTCCCCCTCAAGATCTGGCCCAAGTGAGTGGTTTCTTGCTATGGGTGTCTTGGCAACCTTGTAGTCAGTCATGTTGAACCTCTTAAGTATGTCTTGAACATACTTTGACTAACTTATGAATATGCCATCTTTAATCTGCTTCACTTGAATTTTTCCAGAAAGAAGTTGAGTTCCCATATGGCACTTATTTAAAATCTATCCTTCATTAGCTTCTCAAAGTCTTTGTAGAGCTTTGGATTAGTTGAACCAAAGATGATGTCATCTACATATACTTGAACTAGCATTCATTCATTTCTTGTTACTTTGATGAAGAGAGTTCCATCTATAGTACCCTTTATGTATCCATGCTTGGAGAGATACTAAGATAGAGTCTCATACCACTTTCTTAATGCTTGGGGAAGCCCATAAAGAGCTTTATCAAGCTTGTAGACATAATCAGGATTATCAAGATCAACAAAACTAGGTGGTTGATTGACATACACTTCTTCATCAATCACCCCATAAAGAAAAGCACATATGATATCAAGTTGGTAAACCTTGAAATTCTTGGATGCAGCAAAAGCTAAGAATATCCTAACAACTTCTGGTCTTGCTACATGAAGATTAGAAGTTGTTAGGTTATTCTTGTGTGTACCATTGAACAACTAGTCTTGTTTGTTTTTTTATGACAAGCCCCTTTATCATCGTTCTTTTTTCTAAAACCCATTTGGTTCCTATAGTAGTCTTCCCTTGAGGAAAAGTACATAGTTTCCAAACTTTTTGCCTTTTCAATTTGAAGCGATCTTTGATGTATCAGTTGAATTTGTCATTTTTGTCTGATAGAAACTTCATTTGCAGAGTTCACTGCCACTGGAGCTGAAGTTGTATTGTTTGAAGGTCTTCTCTTCAAATATTGGAAAAGGATCACATGTTGGTAAAATATCTGCAAACCCTAAAACACTCTCACAAGATTGGTTAAAACAGTTAGTAAGTAAATCAAGATCAAATAACCAATTAGGACCAGAACCAATTACATTGGGTGTGTGTTCATTGAAAGTAACATTGGTTGACTACTCAACAATCCTGGTTCTAAGATTGTATAGTCTATAATACTTAGCTTGGAAAGAGTATCCAATGAAGTGACCATCATCTGATTTCTCAGCAAACTTGGAAATTTGATCTTTGGTATTCAACATGGTGCAAGCACATCCAAATGATCTGAGAAAAGCAATGAATGATTTCCTCTTGTGCCAAAGTTCATAAGAAGTCTTACCATGTGTCTTAACCACTAACACTCTTTTATGAACATAGCAAGCAGTGTTGACTACCTCTACCTGGAAGGTGATGGGCAGCTTAGAGTAAGACAAAAAGGTTTTCGCAGCTTCAATTAGTGTCATGTTTTTCCTCTCAGCAACACCATCTTATTAAGGAGTCCTCTGAGCACAGTATTGTCTTGTAATGCCCTTTACATCACCAAATGTATCAAGGATTTGGCTCTTGAATTCAGATCCTTTATCACATCTTATGGTTTTGACCTTGTGATCACACTGAATCTTAATCTTTAAGAATAAATTCTTCAGAATCTTAGAAGTCTCATCCTTACTTTTAAGAAAAGACCCAAGTGAATCTTGTAAAGTCATCTATAATCACTTAACCGTAAGAGGTCCTTCCTAGACTCATTACACTGGTGGGGCCAAAGAGATCCATATGTAATAAGTATAGGGGACTAGTGACGGAGTTTCTTTCTTTTGGCTTGTGAGATACCATGTGTTGCTTCCCTTTCAAGAATACCCACATTGGTCATTACTTGTAATCTATTTCTTTGGTATTCTAGTTACCAAATCATTCTTAATTAATTTATTCATGTTTTTAAAGTTTACATGGCACATTCTTTTATACGAGAGGAAAAACTCATCACTATTTTCCTTAGATAGAAAGCATGAAATTTCTCCTGAGGGAATTGTTTCTTGCAAGTCCATCTTGTACATGTTCCCTTTCTTGGGGACTCTGAGCAAGATATGCTCATAAGGAATGACCACCCCAAGCTTGAGAATAATACACTCATGCTTAGTAAAGAGCATGTTATGACTCTGATCACAAAATTATGATACACTCAAAAGATTGTATCCAAGATCTTTGACAAAGTTAACCATCTTAATGCTGAGCTTACCATTTCTGACCTTACCCATTTCCAGATATGTAACCACCTTCATCTCCTCCAAAAGTAACTGGCCTTCTATCCATTCTCCCATTATTTTGGAATAGTTAACTATTGCCTATCATGTGCCTAGAACAACCACTATCAATGATCCAGACATTCTTGTTTGTGCTGACCTATTCCTACAAGAAAAGAGAAAATTAGTTACATTTGAAAACCCCAGCCTTTCTTGTCTTAGGTTCATCAATAGAAGTTGAAGGTAATGCAAAAGTGATAGATCCTATAGACATGTTTTGAGGATCTTTTCTTGTTGTTGATAGAGAACTTTCAATGAGTTGGTCTTTCTTTGACTTCCACACCACCTTTAGATGCCTAGACTTGACTTTCAATACTTCAGAAGTTTTGATGACTTCAGAAGTTTTGATGAATGGGCATTCAAAAGATCTTGCAAGCACTATAGCAGGCTTTACGGCTTCAGAAGTATTCCCTTCTTCCAAGACCAAATTTTCTTTTGAAAGCAATTTTCCACTTTCCTTCATCTTCATTTTGGAGCTTCCGAATGAAATAGATTCTCCTTCCGAAGCTTGTTTCTTCTTTGAACTCTTAGAAGTCTTTCTCTTGATCATATGGAAAGTACCTCTTGGATAGTAGGTTCAATCCTTAGCAAGATGAGTGGTTCTCCCCACACATGACAATCCATTGTCTTCTTCCTAAGACCCTTCTTGCAGGACCGGTGATCGGGATCACTTACAACATTACAATACAAAGAGGAGAGTAACCAAACTTAATCAAATAGTGAATTGGATTAAACATAAGTAAATACACTAAAAACACAAGTAATGTAAGAGACAGAACACAAAAGCAAGATACACAAGTGTATGGTTTTCAAGATTGTAGTATATTGCTTTCTCAATGTTCTATTACAAGTGTTACAAAGTATAAAGGAAAGATACAAGAACATGAGATACATATACTACATCCAATAGCCAGCTATACTATGAAAGCCAGCTAGACAATTGACTAGACATAAACAAAATCAATTGTAGAGTCAAAAGTTAGATTGCCTTTTGACTAGTGACTATGACATGCCATATCTCACATCCTTATCTATTAAAAAAAGGATAAAGTACTTGAAGTAGAAAGTTACAGACACAAGACCTCAATGTACAGTTACCAAAAGCATGGACCTTTTCACCAACTCATGTAAGTTGGTGACTTTACAGAGTTGCAGCGGAAAGGGGTCCAGCTTTATGGAAAAGTACATCAGATAAAGCATGTTACTAAGAAGTCTTTGGAAGAAATCTGTCTTCAAGAGTTGAGGCTTCAGAAGACTTTGACTTTGAAGCTTCAGAATACTTTATCCTTGGCTTCGGAAGATATTGGTCTTGGCTTTAGAAGATTTCACACATAGAGTATTTATGTTGCATGTGTGAAACATCCAAAGCATTCTTCTTCAGTACTTGTGCAACATGCATGCAGAAAGACTTTAGTTGCATCAGCCTCTATACATTTTCTCTACAAACTCCACCTAGGTTGTTGCTACCAAAACATTTGAAGACTTTAGATATCAACAGTCCTCATTAGGATGATAACCAATCCTTTCTTCATGAGATGATCAGGATCCTTTAGACTATCAAAGTATCTTCTCATGTCAAACAAATCATACAGGGGAAACTGAAACATGTCTTGCCAAGTTTAGACATTCTCAATGCCATCATCTCTGATGACATGCCACCTTTCTGTATTTGTAGTATATGTCCAGGACAAGATGGGTCTTTCTGCTGCTAGAGGAGCTATTGGAATGGGAGATGATGGAGCATCCTCTGGCTGCACATTCTCAGGATGTTCTGACTCTTCCTCATGTTGTAGTCTTCTTCTTCTTTGTCTTTTGTTTAAAAGCCATCCTTTTCTTTCTCTTTACAACTTTTAACTGAGAACACTAGCCTGCAGTACCAGATTGATCTTCATTGTATTTCTCAGTTAGGTCTTCCACTCTCACAGGTTTAGATTGAGAATGAGTTTGACCCTGCTATGGATCAGAAGATGAAGCTTGCTGAGATTCAGCAAGAGGTCTAGGTTGTGTTGTCTCTGGTTGTTCAACCTTAACCTCCATTTCAGGTGGTGCGTGACTTGGAGGGGAGTGTAAGTCAACCAACTCCCCACTCTTTATCTCCTGCTTCATCACCCTGGTATGTTCATCCATAGTGGATAGAGTCATCGGGCCAAGTCTCTTTCCGGAGAATCCATATAGCTTCAAGAAACACATCATCCTCTTCCTGTCTGCAGACTTCTTCATGTTCTTTTGGATGATGGCTCCTGACTTAGCAACTTCTTTCTTTAGCTTCCTTTTAGTTTTCTTTCTTTCCTTGACTATCTCAAGTTCATGTTATTTTAAGTATTCAAACTCAACATTATCATAGGACAAGGGAAGAAGTGCTTTTGCTCGATAGAGGCCTGTGGCACTCAAGTAGTTGATCATCTTGATCCTATCTTATTCTTTATCTACCTGAGGTTCTTGTTGAACCACATCCTCTTGTGTAGGACTTTCTAGAACTAGGGAAAGGGTAGGCATATGCTTGTACAATCTTTTCTTTCTTCTGTCTTCTTTGATTTGTACTAAAAGCTCTACATATTCTGCCTCCTTCTTCTCCCATTAATTTTCAAGGTGAACATTATTCTACTCTTCCAAGGGGAGAGAGATGACATTATTTATGTCATAGTTCCTTGTTTGTAGATAGTTTATCCTGACTATCCTTAACTCATCATTCTGAGTATCTAGTCTGGGGGCAGCCCTGATAGCAGACTCCATGAGTCTTGAAGACTCAGCATAGGAACTTTCTCCCCTCTGCTTCCTTTTCCTCTCTCTTTCATCCTCCTCAATCTCCTTAGATGCCATCTTTATTTTCCTTTTGTCACCCACAGACCTTTGTGACTCAAGGTGGAGAGAGCTTTGGCCCTTATTGCTTGATGCAGCTTCTAAGCTCTAGCCAGAGAGAGGTTGAGAAGCACCTTCACGAGCAGGTGTCTCAAAAGGGCGTTAATCTCTACAACAGTTGTTGGTGATAAGACTGGGCTCTCAGGTTCTGTCACTAGGCCTTCAGTCAAGGTTTCCCCTATGAAGCTTATCTTAGGGTCTGCCTCAACATCCAGTTGACCGATGACATTACCTCATTCCCACAGTCTCCTTCTAAGAATCAACTCTGTAGTGATCCTGTCTTGGATTCTTTGAGCCAACTTGTCATCATGTCTTGATTGGCTTGGATTGACAAGTGACATGTTGACTAAATTCATGCTGTCAGAATAGTTCAAGGTCTGAAAATTGAAGATCTCTTGCTGGACTCGAAGTTGATGGAGATGACATGGCCCTTGGTATCCCTTCATCAAACAAACTCTGTATTAAGGAGTCTATTGAGTCCATATCAATATAAACATGAGGAAGTTGTTGAGTAAGCCCAATTGCAAGTGTGGATGGTGAGTCCTCAATTTCCATACTCCCTAAGGAACTCCTAGGTTCTGTAGCGGTGATAACTTTCTCCCCCTTTTTGGTGGCATCACCTACTTACATAGGTGAGCTAGGAGTTAGGTCAACTACATCCATAGGTTCTTGTGTTCCGGATTGAGCTTATCTTAAAGGTCTCCCAACTAGTTGTTCCTTAAGTTATGATATCTCAAGTTGCTGATCATTGACCCTGTGGTGCAAGGTTGTCACTTGAGATTAAAGGTGACTAACCTTGTAGACTAAAGAGATTCATGTTGTAGACAATTGTTGCACCTTTAGACTTAGATTCCCCTCATCTTCATCAGAAGAGTCATTGGGGGATGAGATGATTGGACCAAAGTCCTTAGTCTCACCACAAGCTTCAGGTTCTTGGCTACTAGATTTCCTTTGCTAACTGGCAATCTTAGTTGAGATGTTAGTGGTCTGAGTTGCCATGGTTGAGGTCTTAATGATGTAATCACTTTCTAAAGTGAGAGCCTCTTCCATATGGACATCCTAAACATGTTCAGAAGTGTTCACCTCAGTTGTAGGTGACTGATGTGGGCTAGAAGTAGGAGACTCAGGAGCACTCATCCCTGTTTGAGTAGGGGGAAAGAAGAGAGAATCATGGTACTCACTGAATCCTAGATCTTCATCTTTGTAGAAATCAAAGTTGGGGATTGGTTGGTTGAGATCTATAGGCAGGGGATGGTAACTATCCCTTGAAGGTTGATCACTTGAGTGTTGAGACTCAGAGTGATGTTTTAAAGCAGTTTGGGTAATGAGCTCATCAGGCTGATCATGAGTAACCTCAACACTGATCCTTGAAGAGATGGGAGTGGTTTGCTCCTCAGGAGAAATGGGAGCTCCTGTTCTCACTTCCTCCTGTGTGGTTAAGTATATGGGGGCCTCCACAGACTGAATAGTCTGAGCAGGGGTTCGTTTTGAATTTCTTTGGTAGGTGATGGTGATTTGAGGCTGTGTGGGTGGTTGGGATGTAGCAGGTTTGGGTTCAACACTAGCTGGTGCTGCTAGGTTGTCACCTTGAGCAATGAGCTCTAACATGTTTGGGACTAGGGTTGTTTCTACCCTAGAGAAGCCAACAGTGGGCTTTCTCAGTATTTTAAAGATGTCGGGCTCATCTGTCCCAGTTTAAGAATATTACATGTTCCCCTTATCTGTGATCCTAATTCATAGTTAAGAATAATATAGTGGACATATCTAGGGAACATGTAATATCTAAGGAGTCTAAGTTAGCAAGAAAGTTGGTATAAACAAACGGAGAGTACCTGAACTTGACCCCCTAAATCATTCCAAGGACAATGAAAGAGAGATCCTTAGGAATCTGGTCCCATCTACCATGCTTGTTCGATAAGCTGTGGATGACCACATGGAGCAGGAATCTCCACTGGGATGAGACCTTCCCTTTCCTAAAGGTCTTTACACAGAAATCTCCGTCATGTCCCATCTACTTAAAGGAATGATTAACAGCTTCCTTTGGAAATAACACCTCACCTTCTTCATCATCTAGCTGAAGATCCATGTTGATGATGGCCGGAGTGATGAAGATTGTTCTTCCCTGTATAGTGGCAGACAATGCCTTCTCCCCATCCATAATGACCTCTTGGCAGGCCTTCCAAAATTCAAGCATGTGATCCTTATAGAGTGGAGGATCAATGGTTAGGGAGGTGAAGTAGTTTGATAAAGCTAAGAATCGACATTCCTCTGAGAAATGAGGATTATTCTCAGAGCATAACAGAGCAACTTGAGTATGCTGCCTATGTAGCTACATGGTAAAGTTTGGGTCATTTCTTTAACCAAGGTTGGCCATATTGACGTAGCTTAAAGATGAAGAAAGAAAGAAGAAAGAAATTTAAGAGAGAAATTTGGGGTTTTAGGTTTGGAGGAAGAACAGATGATAGAAAGAGGGGGAAACCATTGGGTTTATATGTGAAAATGATTTCAGAAAAAGTTTAATGAAAGAGGATAAACTTTGAAATCCATATGTCGGTCCCACCTCTGAAAAAGTAGTTTAATTTTGCTCAACAAGTAGTTTTCTTGGAAGTCAAAAAGCTTCCGAAGCTAAAATGTCTTCACAAGAATTTCCTGAGAGTTTTGAAAATTTTGCTTCGGGAGAGAAATTAAGACTTGAATGCTTTGTGTATAAAACAACAAAACTTCCGAGAGTTAATTTTGCTTCGGAAGAAAATAGTCCTTGAAAATATAAAAGTGTCTGAGACAAGTATTTAAGCTTCGGAAGATAGATTGGAAACCTCTTCCCAAGGTAATATTTCTTAGACAGTTATTTATTTTTGAATACATGATTTGCTTCCGAAGATAAAACATATCTTTCGAAGGATCAAAAATTGTCAAAACTCTAAGGAAAGTCTTCAAAAAGGATTTTTTATCCAATAAAAACAAGAGCTTATGAAAGTGATGAACTAGACAACTTAGGACACACATATTTTAAGAAATAATAAGAATTTTAGTTTTTAATAAAAAGCTACTCAAGGTTGATCATCCCAATAGCTGATATTAGATTTTTAAATCTCTGTTCATCAAAAGCCTTTGTAAATAGATCATCATATTGTTCATCTGTGTGAAACTTGACTAGTATAATTAACCCCTTTTCATAATTATCTCTTACTAAATGATACCTGATATTGATGTTTTTGGTCCTTGAGTGCTGTACAGGATTTTCTGTGATTGAGATAGCATTGTTGTCTATATGAATGAAAGTCTCCTTGAAGTTTAACTCATAGTCCAGCATCTGATTCTGAATCCAAAGCACTTGACCACAACAACTTGCAACAACAATGTATTCAACTTCTATTGGACCAAAAGAACCAATGAGCCAGATCAGAAAAACCTTTAAGTCCCACAGACATCATAACAACTAAAGTAGTCTACATCAGCTGAAGACAAAAGCTGAAGACAAAGTCTGAAGACAAAAGCTGAAGACAAAGTCTGAAGATAAAAGCTAAAGACAAAGTTTGAAGACAGAGTTTGAAGATAAAGTCTGAAGATCAAGTTTTTAGAGGTTGTCATAACTGCTGAAGAAGTTCTCTTGAGTAGTTGTGATGGTTTACTTTTAGTAGTTGTCTTTACATTTTTAGTAGATTGTAATCAATAGTTTAGTATAATGTAAAACATCTAAAGATCTTACACTTCAGATGTTGTAGTTTTAGTAGTTGTAGAATTAAATGGTAATGTAGCTTTTATTGTAAGATGTCCTCAGTTGTTGTGGACATCTTCAGTAGTTTTAGTTATTTTCAGTTGTTTGTATAATCTGTTAGATGTCACTATCAGGTGACATCTGCTGACATCATATTCCTCTATAAAAGGAATGTTGACCTAATTTGTATATGTCGAAGCTTATGAATGAATGAGAACA
>BJCM01212046.1:0-15608 GCA_018326385.1 Flaveria bidentis
GGAAGACACTGCTATGAACCAGTGGACACAAGTATGGTCTCTGACACTCCGCTGTAGACTTCTGATACAACATGGCCTCTTCCTAAAGAGCCATGCAGTTGACCATACTTTATTCCACTGTTTACCTTTTCATGATAGTACATGTTACCAACTTTAGTTGGTGACAAAAGGTAAGTCAGGGACATGTCCTGACTACCATATCTCAGATAATACTTTATCTGAGATACCTTAAACTATAGTCTTGTAGTATAGGCTTTAGCTAAGGGATCCCAGTTGGTATCAAAATATATGCGGCTGTAGGCAGTATTATATATAGGTTCTCTTTGTAACTCATGGTAACAACAACTGCTTGTAAAGAGTCTTGTATTACTGAGTTGAGAAACAATATATAAAAGTACCTTGAAAATTACCTTCTGTGTTCTTTATTACTTTCTATATTGTGATCAACTCTTATGTATTCTTCCTATACCTGAGTGTTGTTCTAGGTGAGCTTGAGAGAAAAACCATTATGTTTAGTGACAAACATCGATCCTACAGATTGCTTGTGGTATTTTGATTGTATCATCTCATTAACATCATCTGAGGAGTCAGAGGAGTAATAAAATCTTTGGTCTTTATTCTTTTGTATAAATTTGAATCGTTTTTTATTGTCAAACATCATTTTAGGTTTGGGAAGATCAAGCCTTTGCTTAATAATATCATGTTTGTTTCTTTGATTTTTCCACATTTCTTTTGTGTCACTCCTATCATTGTTTGATCTAGGTATCCTAGATTGATTGTTGTGAAATTGACTCCTAACATTGGATTTCATAGGAGATGTTGATGAGATTGGTTTGTTCTGAGCAATTCTCAAACCCTTCTGATTGAAGTAACAATCAGATGTATTATGATTGTTTATATCACAGACTGAACAATATTTGTTAAAATAACAGTTTTTTGTGGAATGGTTGTTCATGTCATAGATAGAGCAATATTGATTGTAAATGAACTCAGTTGTATGATTAAACATATCACATATGTTATAATATATATGTTTGTTTCTTGAATCTGATTTTGATTAAGTAGACTCGGTTGATTTTCCCATTTTCAACTGAGTCACATTCTTTTGTTTAGGGGAGGAATCAAAATCAGCTTTTTTTGTAGCTTGCTTCACAATACTACTTTTGTTAATTTTTCTGGGCTGTTTTTGTTTCTTCAACCCTTTCTTTACCTCTTTCTCAAACTGATCAACATGCTCCATGTTACATATGTCAAAACTGACTCCCTGTCTTAATTTTGAAGATTGAGGGTCTGACAAAATTTTAGATGTTGAAATCAGTGAGTTCTTTTGTTTCTTTTGTAGTGAAATCTTGTCTGATTTGCTTGAATTGTTTGGAGATATAATCTCATTATCAAAACTGCTTTCAAAAGATGGTCTCACTATTTTCACAAATTTTTTCTTCCCTTTTGAAATAACAGGTATAAATTTCACAAAGGGAACAATTGCTTTGATTGGGCTTATTGGTTTAATGACACTCACTGTCTTGTTTGAACACTCCTTGATTTTAATTGGGTGTCCTAATATGATTTTATCCTAATTTGTTTCTATGTAAACATTTGGTTGGTTTTGAGGATTTGTGATTTGTTTTACTATTGTTTTTGGTTCAATATTGTTAGGTTAAATTTTCTTATTAAGTGTAACAAAGTCAGGCATGACAGTGTAGTTGTCATTGTATGGTGGAGGACATGAGTTATACCCGATCCTAGACCTATCTTTGGGATCCTTTTGAGAGTCAAGCATTTATTGCAGCTTGACTGAAGACAGTTGAAACTTTTCTAGTTTCACTTTAGTAAGTGTTTTTTTAGCTTTAGATTGAGCTAAATTTTCAGTCACTTGCTCATTCTCAGCTGCAAGAGTGTACTTTTCACCATGCAAGTTTTCAATGTCAGAGATGAGATGATTTATTTTGATTTCAAAGTCTTTTATTTCTCTCTTGAGCATCTCTGACTTTACCTTTTCCTCTTTTATTTTCTCTACCAATTTATGATTGTGCTCTCTATAACCTTGCAGTTTAGAAATGCATTTATCACTACACAGGTTAGATTTTACCTCAGAAGGCATGGGAGATGGACCGTCACTGATGGTTGTTGGAGTGAAAGCTTGAGTTTGGTTGGGAGGATGACTGGCTCTGAGAATTCCTTTGAATGTTTTTGTTTCTTCTTGGAGCATTGCATTCTCTAGAGAAGTGGCCAGTCATGCCATAGTTAAAGCACTTCACTTTGGATTTGTCATACCCAAGCTTGGTGTTTTCATTTAAGCTTAGCTTTCTTCCTTTTCTAAAAAAATTCTTTGCCCTCATAGCAATCATGGCCATTTGCCACTACAAATCCATTTCTTCTACATCATCTGGGTTCATTTCTTCCAAGTCTTCCTGGATCATATGTGCAGAGGTGATTCTTCCTCCTAAACAAGCTTCAAAGCTAGCAACAAAGGCATTGTAGGTTGCCTTTTGTTCTTCAGATCTTGTATCATCATCATTGGTTGAAGTAGTTGTTGAGAATCATGATGATTGGGATGATGTTGATGGCCTATTGGTTGATGGTGCTGTAATGAATCCTATAGTCTTGATTTGATCCCTTGAGGAAAGAAAATCATCCTCCTTAGTAATGAATGCATTTTCCATAGAGTGTGAGTCTGATGGAAACTTATATGCTTCAATCACTATGAGTCCTCCTAGGTTTCTACTTTCATCAAGCTCCAATGCTTCTATCTTGGCTATCATTATATCCAGGGTAGTACTCTTAAGGTCAAGAGTATTTTTCAGCATGGTCATATTTTGTTTCCAATTTTTTAGAAGACTATGCAACATTTTCTTGTTTAACTCTTTGACTTTATAAGTGACTCCCATGATCTCTAAGTCATTCACCAACTGCACAAATCTATGCAGTTGTTTAGATATGGACTCCCCTTTTAATTGATGAAAAGTTTCATAGTGATTAACAAGTTTATCCTTGTTAATCTCAGCAACTTTACTGCTTCCCTCGCACATAATCAGCAGTGCATCCCATACTGCTTTTGCAGTGCCATACTTTTCTAGTCTCTTTAACACACACATCTTGAGTGCTTGTGTGAGTATGGAGTATGCTTTAAGATCAATCTTAATCTTCTTGTAGTCATCATCATTAAGAGTCAGATCCTCAATAGGTATTATTGATGATTTGGAGATTTCAGCTTGATCTGCAGACAATGTAACAAGAATGTGTGGCCCTTTGCATATGGAGATCCAATAGTCTAGATCTACAACCATTGCTTAAACTCAGATTTATGTTTAAGCATGGATGGTTTTGGAGTGTGACCGAGTTCTGAAAAATTATGTGAATCCATTTTAACAAGATGTTTTTGACTTGTTTGAATGAAGATTAGATAAGTTTTAAGTTTAATTAGTCCAACTGGTCCAAATCATCCAAAACAGGTTCAAAGAATCAGATCTGTCAATGTTTTTGATTTTCTGGTGCAACTTTTTGTTGTATTAACTGTTCACAGCTTCATTCGTGAAAACTGCAGCTTTGTTCTTGAAGGTGAGAAGGTATGAACAATAATTGTTGATGAGTAATTTCTGCTGTTTACTAATTAGAGGTGATAGCCAAAGCTCTGATACCAATTGACTGTGTAGTGAAATTGAGATTCTCATTGAGATCGATTATAGTGACCGAGTCAAAGATTGTATGACGGAATCAAAAAATCAATAAACATTCAATGCAAGAAATACTCATAAATGCTTTTTGTATTGATATAGATGATTGATTACAATAAATACTAGGGTTTTAGCAAAAACAATAATAATACACCTTAAGAAGGTAAGACACAAAATATTCTAGTTTTCTATCAATAGTCACCTCATGTACGAGGTTTTCTATTCTATTTATAGGCTGACAAGATGTCTTTTTTACAACTTGACCTATACATCAACACTACTCTAAGTCTTCATCAGCATTTCTTCTGTTCATCCGCATTAGCAAATGCGGATGAGTTGAACTTGATCAATATTACTTCTCTTGTAATCCGCATTAGTAGTTGGTCGTCCGCATTGGGTAATGCGGATGAACAAATACATATACGCATTTGTTGAACAAATCTTGTTCGCATATCTTTTGACTCTCCGCATTTGTTAATGCGGATGAACAAACACTTGTCAGCATTTGTTCTAAGTCTTCCGCATTTACAAATGTGGTTAGTCGACACTTGTTCTTCTCAACAGATTCTTCATCCACCTTAGTTCCTGGAATTGTGGGAATTCCAGCAGACTAACCATCAACTCACCAATTGAATTTGGCATGTATGATCATTTTAGGGTCCAACAGTATGGCCATCTGTAGGTTGTAGTATAAGTATCTCTGGTCCTTTGTATCTTAAACCATTGCTTTGTAAACACCTGTAAGGAACTAGAGAGCAATATACATCATCCTTGAAAACCAACTACTTGTGTTGTACTTGTTTTGTCTCTTGAATGCTTGTGTTTCTTAGTTCTCACTAAAACTGGTTTCTAGTTTCCCATTTGATCTGTTAAGTGTTGTTGCACACTCTCCTCATTGTGTTGTTGTGTTGTTAGCAAGTACCCTTAAACGGTCCTGCATACATGTTCATCAATTTTCCCATATAACAAAGCACACTTGACATCTATTTGATAGACTATGAACTTCTTATATGAGGCATAGGCTAGGAATACACTTATTGTTTCAATTCTTGCAATAGGTGCAAAAACTTCATTATAGTCTATCCCTTCTCCTTGAGTATATCCTTGTGCAATCAGCCAAGCTTTGATTCTTCAAGGGTAGCAAGAAGTTTTAAGTTTTCAGACCTTGAACTACTATGAAGGTCTTGACCTGATCAACATGCCACTTGTCATTCCAAGCCAATCTTAACAAGCTAACGGGCTTGCACAAAGGATTCAAGATAGAATTACTGAAGAGTTCAGTCTTAGAAGAATACAGAGGCAATTATACAATACTATTGGTCAACTGGATGTTGAGGTAGACCCTAAGATTAGCTTTGTAGGGGAAACTTTGACTGAAGGCCCAGTGGCAGAACCTGAGAGCCCTGTCTCATCAACAACTACTTCAGAGATTCATTCCCTTGTTGAGACACCTGCTAGTGAAGGTGCATCTCAACCAATATCTGGCCAGAGCTTAGAAGCTACACCAAGTAATGAAGGTCAAAGCTCTCTCCATCCTATGTCCCCAATTTCTATGGGTGACAAGGGTAAAAGGGTATTAACCCTTGAGGATATTGAGGAGGAGGAGAGAGAGAGAGAAAAAGGAAGCTAAGGGGAGAAAATTCCTCTACTAGGTCTGCTAGATTCATGGAAGCTACAATCAGGGTTGCCCCCAGACCAAACACTCAGGATGATGAGTTGAGGAGAGTCACGACCAACTACTTGCAGACCAAGAACTATGATATTGATAATATTATCTCCCTCCCCTTAGATGAACTAAATGAACTGGCTGACATAGAAATGTCAAAAGAAAGAAAGGAAGCAGAGGATGCAAGATTGCTTCTCCAATTCAAAGAAGAGAGATAAAAAAAAGACTGTACTAGCATATGCCTACCCTCTTCCCAGTTCAAGAAAGTCCTTCACAAGAGGATGTGGCACCACAAGAACCTTAGGAAGACAAGGAAACTGATAGGATCAACATGATAAACTACCTGAGTGCCACAGGCCTCTATTATGCTGATGCACTTCTTCCCATACCCTTTAATTATATTGAGTTTGAGTACCTCAAACAGCTTGAACTTGAATTAGTCAAAGAAAGAAAGATCACTAAGAGGAAGTTAAGGGAAGAAGCTGTAAAGTCAAGGCCATCATCCAAAAGAGCATGAAGACGTCTTATGATAGAGAGAGGATGATAAGCTTCTTGAATCTGTATGGATTCTCCAGAAATAGACTTGGACCCATGTCTCTATCCATTATGGATGATCATATAAGGGTGATCAAGCAAAAGATTCAAAGAGGTGAACTTGTTGACTTACACTCCCCACCAAGTCAGGTCCCTTAGGAAGTGGAGATTAAGGTTAAACCATTTGTGACAACACAACCTGAATCTCCTACTGAGCCTCAGCAAGTTTCCACTTCTAATCCACCCCAGGGTCCTGTCCCTTCTTAATCTGAACCTATGAGAGAGGAAGACCCAAATGAGAAGGACAAAGAAGATCAACCAGGTGTTGCAGGCTAATATTCTCAGTTAAAAGATTCAAAGAGGAGAAAAAGGATGGCTTCCAAACCAAAGCCAAAGAAGAAGAAGAAAGAAACGTCCATCTCTGAACCTCAGGATGAGTCATAACATCTTGAGGATGTGCAATAAAAGGAAGCTCCACCAACTCCTATTCAAGTAGCTCTTCTAGCATCAGGAAGACCCATCTTGTCCTGGACGTACACTACAAATCTAGAAAGATGGCATGTCATCAGAGATCAAGGTATTGAAGATGTCTACACATGGCATGACATGTTCCATCTACCTCTACATGATCTCTTTGGGATAAGAAGACACTTTGAGAGTTTGAGTGATCCTAATCATCTTATGAAGAAAGGTATGGTCATGATCCTGATGAGGACTGTTGATATCTGAAGTCTTCAAGTTTTTTGGTAGCATCAGCCTAGGGGGAGTGTGTAAGGTTTGATATAAGGTTGATGCAACACAAACACCCAAAGTCTCTCCTGCATGTATGCATAAGTGTACTGAAGTGGAATGTTTCTGAAGTTTCACACTCTACCTTAGAAAAATATTGTAAGTATGAAATCTTCTGAAGCCAAGACCAATAACTTTCGAAGCCAAACATGAAGTCTTCCGAAGATTCAAAGATAAACTCTTCCAAAGCCAACACTTGAAGACAGATTTCTTCCGAAGACTTTTGAACACATGCTTTATCTGATGTACCTTTTCCATAATGTTGGACCCCTTTCCATTGTGACTCTGATGAGACATCAACTTTACATAAGTTGGTGAAAAGGTCCATGCTTTTAGTAACTGTACATTGAGGTCTTGAGTCTGTAACTTTCTACTTTATGTACTTAATCATTTATGTAATATATTAGGATGTGAGCTATGGCATGTCATAGTCACTAGTCAAAAGGAAATCTGCCTTTTAACTCTACATTGATTTTGTTGTTGTCTAGATTATGTATCCAGTTGGCCTTTAAAGTATGGCCAGCTGTAGGTAGCAGTATAAATATCTCTTGTCCTTTGTGTCTTAAACCATTGATTTGTAAACACTTGTAAGGAACTAGAGAGCAATATACATCATCCTTGAAAACCAACTACTTGTGTTGTAAATCTAGTGAAATCATTCACTACCACTAAACAATATAGCCTTTTTCAAATGCTCATCACATTGGTTGGACCAAAAGGATCCATGTGAAGCAATATGAGTGGTGTAGTGTTCGTATTGATGATTTTGGATTTGGGTGACACTCTATGTTGTTTTCCATTATAACATGAAGGAAAATGATTTGAACAATAATACTCTTTGTAGGACCGTTTAAGGGTACTAACTTACAACACAACAAAACAAAGAGGAGAGTGTGCATTAACACTTAACAGATCAAATTGGGAACTAGAAAACAGTTTTTAGTGAGAACTAAGAAACACAAGTATTCAAGAGATAGAGCAAGAACAACACAAGTAGTTGGTTTTCAAGGATATTGTATATTGCACTTTAGTTCCTTACAAGTGTTTACAAAGCAATGGTTTAAGATACAAAGGACCAGAGATACTTATACTACAACCTACAACTGTTCATACTTTGAAGGCCATCCGAATACATGATCTTGACAACAACAAAATCAACGTAGAATCAAAAAGCAGATTGCCTTTTGACTATTGACTATGAAATGCCATATCTCACATCCTAATATATTACAAAAAGGATAAAGTACATAAAATAGAAAGTTACATACTCAAGACCTCAATGTATAGTTACCAAAAGCATGGACCTTTCACCAACTTATGTAAAGTTGGTGTCCAATCAGAGTTGCAGTGAAAAGGGGTCCAATTTATGGAAAAAGTACTTAGATAAAGCATGTGTTCAAAAGTCTTCGGAAGAAATCTGTCTTTAAGTGTTGGCTTCGGAAAACTTTGTCTATGAAGCTTTGGAAGACTTCATGTTTGGCTTCGGAAGATATTGGTCTTGTCTTCGGAAGATTTCACGCTTAGAATATTTTCTAAGGTAGAGTGTGAAACTTCCGAAGAATTCCACTTCTGTACACTAGTGCATGCATGCAGGAGAGACTTAGGGTGTTTGGGTTGAATCAACCTTATATTAAACATTACAAACTCCCCTTAGGCTGATGCTACCAGAACACTTGAAGACTTCAGTTTTCACCAGTCCTCATCATGATGATGACCAACTCTTTCTTCATAAGATGATCAGGATCACTCAGACTATCATAGTGTCTTCTAATGTCAAAGAGATCATGTAGAGGTAGATTGAACATGTCTTCCCATGTGTAGATATCTTCAACACCATGATCTCTAATAACATGCCATCTTTCTAGATTCGTAGTGTATGTCCAGGACAGGATGGGTCTTCCTGATACTAGAGGAGCCACTTGGAATGGAGTTGACTGAGCTGCCTCCTCATGCACTTCCTAAGGTTGTTCTGACTCATCCTGATGTATGGAGGTGGATGGTTTAGACTTTTTCTTTTTCTTTGTCTTTTGTCTTGAAGCCATCCTCTTCCTCCTCTTTTAAGACTTTAACTGAGAAGACTAGACCTTGTTGATTAGTCTTGTCTTCCTCATTTAGGTGTTCCTCCCTCACAGGTTCAGAAGGAGAGAGATTTGACCCGGCTGTAGATCAGAAGATGAAGCTTGCTGAGGCTCAACAGGAGGTCCTGGTTGTGTTTTCTCAAAAGGTTCAAACTTAACTTCCAATTTTTAAGGGACCCGACTTGGTGAGGAGTGTAAGTCAACAAATTCTCCTCTTTGAACCTTCTGCATGATCACTCTTATATACTTATCCATAGTGGATAGAGACATGGGGCCAAGTCTCCTTCCGGATAATCCATACAACTTCAAGAAGGTCATCATCCTCTACCTATCAGCAGACTTCTTCATACTTTTCTGGATGATGGCTCTTGACTTTGCATCTTCTTCCCTAAATTTTCTCTTTGTTGCCATATGTTCTTTGAGTACTTCAAGTTCAAGCTGTTTGATATACTCAAACTCTATATACTCAAAGGACAAGGAAATATATGCAGATGCCTGATATAGGCATGTGGCACTCAAGTAGTTGATCATATTGATCCTATCAGTCTCTTTGTCTACTTGAGGTTCTTGTGGAGCCACAACCTCTTGAGTAGGACTTTCTTGAACTGGGGAGAGAGTAGGAACATGCTTATATAATCTCTTTTGTCTCTTCTCCTCTTTGATTTGGAGAAGTAACTTTGCATCCTCTACTTCCTTCTCTCTTGACTGTTCCATGTCAGCTAGTTCATTAAGCTCTTATAAGAGGAGAGATATAATCTAATCAATATCATACTTCCTGGTATGCAGGTAAGTAGTCCTGACTACCCTCAACTCATCATCTTGAGTGTTTGGTCTGGGGGCCACCCTGATTGCAGCTTTCATGAATCCTGTAGACCTAGAGGAACTTACTCCCCTTAGCTTCCTCTTCCTTTCTCTCTCTCTCCCCTCCTCCTCGATCTCCTTAGGAGTCATTTTCCTTTTCCCTTTATCACTCACAGACCATTGTGATGGAGAGAGCTCTGGCCTTTATTGCTTGGTGTAGCCTCCAAGCTCTGACCAAAGAGAGGTTGTGATACACCTTCACCAGCAGGTGTTGCACTGACGGAATGAATTCCTGAAGTAGTTGTAGGTTTGAAAGGGCTCTCAGGCTCTACTACTCAGGCTAATCTTAGGGTCTGCCTCAACATCTAGTTGACCAATAGCATTACCTGATTGTCTTTGTCTCCTTCTAAGTCTGAACTCTTCAATAATTCTGTCTTGTATCCTTTGAGCCAGCCTATCAACTTGTCTAGATTGGCTTGGGTTGACAAGTGGCATGCTGATAAGGTCAAGACCTTCATAGTAGTTCAAGGTCTAAAAGTTAAAAACTTCTTGCTGCCTTTGAATTCTTTGAAAAATGAGGACTCTTCTTTTGGCATCATACATACATCCTATGATGTAGTTGGAAGTTCCTTGAGGGGGATATGACATTGTCCTTGGTATCCCTTCCTCAAAAGACTTTGAATAAAAGTCTATAGACTCCACATCAATGTGAACTTAAGGAAGTTGCTGAGTATGGATAGTTTCAAGTGAAGATGGTGAGTCCTTAATGTCCATGCTCTATGAAGAACTCCCATGTTCTGTGTCTGTGATGACTTTCTCCCCCTTTTTAGTAGCATCACCCACTTTCATAAGTGAGCTAGAGGTTAGATCAACCATATTCACAGGTTCTTATGTTTCTAGTTGAGCTCTTCTTAAAGGTCTCCCAACTAGTTTTTCCTTAAGATAAGATATCTCAAGTTGCTAATCATTGACCCTATTTTGCAAGGTAGTCACTTGAGATTCAAGATGACTAACCTTAGAGACTAGATAGTTGCATGTTTGTGACAGTTTTTGCACCTTTAGCCTCAGATTCCCCTCATCTTCATCAGAAGAATCATGGGGGGATGAGAGAATTTGACAAAAGTCTTCACTCTCATCACCAGCACAAAGTTCTTGGCTGTTGGTTTTCCTCTCCTCACTGATAACTTAAGTTGAAGTGTCAATGGGCTGAGTTGACATGGTTGAGGTCTTAGTTATGTAATCACTGTCGGAAGTGAGAGCCTCTTCCATATGGATATCCTGAATAGGTTTAGAAGTATCCACCTCAGTAATGGGTGACTGATGTGGGATAGACATAGATGACTCAGGAGCACTCATATCTTTTTGAGTAGGGGAGGAGTAGAGAGACTCGTTATACTCACTAAAACCTAAGTCCTCATCAGTATAGAAGTCAAGGTTGGGAATGGGTTGGTTTAAGTCTAAAGGCTGGGGATGATAGCTATCCCTTGAAGGTTGTTCACTTGAGAGTTAAGACTCAAAGGGAAGGCTTAAGGTAGTTAGGCTTGTGAGATCATCAGGCTGAGCATGTGAAACCTCAGCACTGATCTTTGAAGTAATATGAGTGGTTTGCTCCTCAGGAGAAGTGGGATTTCCAGTATCCACTTCCTCCTGTATGGGTAAGTATATGGGGGCCTGCACAGACTTAATAGCTTGAGTAGGGGTTCGTTTGGATTTTCTTTGGTAGGTGTAGGTAATTTGAGATCTTTTAAGTGGTTGAGAAGTAGAAGGTGTGGGTTCAACACCAGTTTGTGTTGCTAGATTGTCACATTGAACAATGAGAACATTTTGGGAACAAGGGATGTTTCTATCCCTGAGAAGCCAACAATTGGGTTCTTCAAAATTTTAAAGATGTTGGGCTTTATCTGTCCCAATTTAAAAATATTACCTGTTTCCCTCAAATGTGAGCCCAGTTCATAGTTGAGAATGTATTGAACATATCTAGGAAACATGTAATACTCTAAGGAGTCCAAGTTTGCAAGCAGATTTGTATAAACAAATTGAGAGTACCTGAACTTGACCCCCTGAACCATCCCATGCACTATGAAAGAGAGATCTTCAGGAATCTGGTCCCAACTCCCATGCTTGTTGGATAAGTTGTGGATGACCACATGTAGTAAGTACTTCCACTGGAATGAGACATTCCCTTTCCTGAAGGTCTTTACAGAGGAATCCCATTCATAGCCCATCTGCTGGAAGGACTGGTTAATAGCTTCTTTGGGAAAGGACAACTCACATTCTACATCATCCAGCTGTAGATAAACATTTATGATAGCTGGAGTGATGAAAATTGTCCTCCCCTACACCGTAGCAGAGAGTGTCTTCTTCCCATCTAGAACAACCTCTTGAAAGGTTTTCCAAAATTCAAGCAGATGATCCTCATAAAGAACAGGATCAATGGTAAGGGAGATGGAATAGTTGGACAGAGCCAAAAATTGGCAAACCTCTAAGAAGTGTGGATCTTTCTCAGAGTGTAATAGAGCAACCTATTTGTGTTGCCTGTGTAACTACATGGAGAAATCTGGTTCATTTCTTTGTTTAAGGTTGGCCATTTGAGAAAGCTTGAAGGTGAAGGAAGATGAAGAACAAAGGCGGTTTGGGTGAAAGAAATTTGGGGATTTTAGGTTTGGAGGAAAGATGAGGATGATAGAAAGAAGGGGAACCATTAGGATTATATGTGAAAAGGATTTAAGACAAAGTTAATGAAAGAGGATAAACTTTGAAATCCAGATGTCGGTCCCACCTCTGAAAAAGTAGTTTCCTTTTTGCTCAAAAGTAGTTTCTTGGAAGTCGAAAAAGCTTCCGAAGGTAAATTGTCTTCAGAAGTTTTAATGAAAAAGCTTCCGAAGCCAAAATGACTCAGAAGAATTTCCTAAGATTTTGAAAACTTTGCTTCGAAAGAGAATTAATACTTGGACGTTTGTTCAATAGAACAAAGCTTCCGAGGGTTAATTTGCTTCGATGAAAATTGTCCTTGAAAACAGATAAGTGCCTAAGAGAGATTTTAAACTTTGGAAGATATTTAAGAAATTTCTTTCGAAGGAAAATTACTTGGGCAGTTATTTGTTTTGAAGGCATAAGTTTCTTTTAAAGATTTTTTTTCAAAATTCTAAGGAAAGTGTTCAAAAGGTTTTCATCTAGAGAAAACAAGAGCTTATGAAGGTGATAAACTAGACAACTTAGCACACACAGATTTTAAGAAATAATATGAATTAGTTTAAAGAAAAAGCTATTCAAAGTTAATCATCCCAATAGCTTGTATAAGATACTTAAATCTCTGTTAATCAAAGGCTTTTGTAAACAGATCAGCATATTGTTCATTTGGGTTAACTATAACTATTTTAATTAATCCCTTTTCAAAGTTATCTTTAATTAAATGATACCTAATATTGATGTGTTTTGTCCTTGAGTGCTGCACAGGATTCTCTGTGATAAAGATAGCATTATTGTTGTCTATGTTCATGGGAGTCTCCTTGAAGTTTAATCCATAGTTAAGCATCTAATCTTTAATCCAAAGCACTTAAGCACAACAGCTTGCAACAACAATGTATTCAGCTTCAACAGTTAATATAGAGACACAAGATTGTTTCTTGTATTGCCATGAGACAACCCTTCCACCAAGAAACTAACATCCCCCAGATGTAGACTTTGCAGTCATATTGCAGCCACCATAATCACTATCTGTATATGCATACAGATTGAAGTCAGAATTCTTGGGATACCAAATATCAAGTGTTAAGGCACCTTTGAGGTATCTTAGAATTCTCTTAACAGTGATAAGGTGTGACATCTTGGGATTGGCTTGATATCTTGCACAAATACATGTAACAAACATGATATCAAGCTTGCTAGCTATAAGATACATATGAGACCCAATCATAGCCCTATAAACATGTTCATCCACACACTCCCTCTCAAGATCAGGTCCAAGGTAGTTGTTTCTTGCTATAGGTGTCTTATCAATCTTACAATCAGTCATGTTGAATCTTTTGAGCATCACCTGAACATACTTTGACTAACTTGTGAAGATGCCACCTTCAACTAGCTTCACTTGAATTCCCAGAAAGAAATTGAGTTCCCCCATGGCACTCATTTCAAATTTTTCCTTCATCAGCTTCTCAAAGTCTATGTAGAGCTTTAGGTTAGCTGAACCAAAGATGATGTCATCTACATACAGTTAATCTAGCATTAAGACATTTTCCTGTCCTTTGATGAAGAGACTTCCATCTATAGTACCCCTTTGGTATCCATGCTTGTAGAGATACTAAGATAGAGTCTCATACCACTTCCTTTGTGCTTGGTGCAACCCATAAAGAGCCTTATCAAGCTTGCAGACATAATTAGGATGATCAGGATCTACAAAACCAGGTGGTTGTTTGACATACACCTCTTCATCAATCACCGCATACAGAAAAGCACACTTGACATCAAGTTGATAGACCTTGAAGTTCTTGGATGCAGCAAATGCCAAGAATATTCTAACAGCTTCCAGTCATGCTACAGGAGCAAATTCATCAATGTAGTCAATTCCTTCTTCTTATGTGTACCCTTGAACAACTAGTCTATCTTCGTTTTTTATGACAATGCCTCTATCATCTTTCTTATTCCTAAACGCCCATTTGGTTCCTATAGTAATCTTCCTATGAGGAATAGGACATAGGTTCCAAACCTTTTGCCTTTTGAATTGAAGTAGCTCCTCTTGCCGAGCTTCAACCCAACTTCCATCCTTCAAAGCCTCATCAATCTTCTTGGGCTCTATCTGAGATAAGACACAAGAGTGAAGAAAAACATTTGCTTCATGGGATTTTCCTTTTGTTCTTACCCCTGTGTCAACATCTCCAATGATGTTTGTGGTATGGTGAGACTTGTGGATCCTTAGCTGAGGGATCACAACAAGTTGCTGAGAGAGATCTAAATTAGAAAAAATTAGATATGACATTGATGCTTCTCCCACCACATCAACACTTATCAAGAGAAACTTGATCTAATGAGTGTGTGACAACATTGATGTTATCATCTGTGGAGTGGTTATTAGCATGAAGAAATTCTTGATCACTATCACCACCAGCATTTTCCTCTACATTTAAAGTTTTTTTATCTAGTTGTTGAGCCTTTGAGCTGGAATTTGAAGGCATCTTAGATGTATCAGCTGAGTTTGTCATTGTTGTGTTGATAGAAACTTAATTTGCAGAAGTAGTTACAATTGGAACTTGAAGGTCTTCTTAGCTCAAATATTGGATCAGGATCACCTAGAGGTAAAATATCTGTAGATCCTGAAACTTTCTCACAAGATTTGTTAAAACATTTAGTAACTAAGTCAATATCAAATAGCCAATCAGGACCAGAACCAACTACACTAGGTGTGTGTTCATTGACTCCTCAACAATTATAGTTCTGAGATTGTATACTATATAAGCCTTAGCTTGAGAAGAGTATCCAAGGAAGTGTCCATTGTCTGATTTCTTAGCAAATTTGGCAATTTGATATTTTGTATTCAAGATGGTACAAGGACATCTAAATGACCTGAGGAAACCAATGAAAGGTTTCCTCTTGTGCCAAAGTTCATAAGGAGTCTTGCCATGAGTCTTAACCACTAAAACTCTGTTTTGCACATAGCAGGCAGTGTAGACTGCCTCTGCCCAGAAGGTGATGGGCCACTTAGAGTCAGACAACATGGTTCTTATAACTTTAGTCAGTATCATGTTTCTCCTCTCAACAACACCATTTTGCTGAGGAGTTCTAGAAGCACTATACTGTCTTGTAATACCATTTTCCTCAAAAAATGTATCAAGTATTTGGTTCTTAAATTTGTTCCTTGATCACATCTTATGGTTTTAACCTTGTGATCACATTGATTCTCAATCTTTAAGATGAAATTTTTCAGAATCTCAAGAGTCTCATCCTTAGTTCTAAGGAAGAAGACCCAAGTGAATCTTGTAAAGTCATCTGTGATCACCAAATAATATGAGGTCCTTCCTAGACTCATTACACTGGTGGGGCCAAAGAGATCCATATGTAATAAGTGTAGGG
>BJCM01212050.1:0-12017 GCA_018326385.1 Flaveria bidentis
TTCCATTACTATCACATGTGATCACACATTATACGTACATCAAGGTAATCATTATTATCTTCATCATCATTCGTTTCGTACATTTCGCACGTTCGCACATTTCGTACTTATCACACTTTTCGTACTTTATTATCTTTTCACTTTTATCTAGGTCCTGTCATATGCTTAACCCCCCCTCCTAAGCACAAGGCCATATCATCTAGGGTTTAGCGACAAGGACCCCATATCGCACATATCACACGTATCGCACATATCGCACATATCGTACGTATCGCACATATCGCACATATCGCACGTGTGGAGTGGTCACTAGGACAGAATCCCCCTGTGTGTATGAACTCTTATGGGTCAGCCAAAATCGCACGCTATATATACACACAGTAATTGGGAAATTACAAGTATTGGAGCAGTCACCAAGACTGAACTCCTACTGTGTGTATGAACACTTATGAGTTAGCCAAAATCACACACTGTAGACACACACACAGTTGAACACTCCCCCTGCGTGTGTGAACTCTTATGGGTTCACCAAGATCGCACGCTGTATAGCACACAATAATTAGGAAATCGCACGTTATTGGAGTAGTCGCCAAGACTGAACTCTTACTGTGTGTATGAACCCTTATGAGTTAGCCAAAATTGCACGCTGTAGACACACACAAGGTAACAACTCTCAATGAGATGTGAACCTCCATTCAGTTGCTTGCAAGGCTTTTCATTTGTTCACTCATTAATGCATGCATTCTATCATTATGTTCCTTTTTTTATTATCTTCCACTTTACGTTACATAATACTTATCATTTAATTCATTAACATTCAACGTAAAGCCATGGGAAAATGATCATACATAGTAAGGAACATCAACATACACATTCAACATCACCATACAGGGCATCATCATACATGCATAAAATACATCATACATACCATCATACATAAGCATCAATCGCTCATCATATCATCATCATACAATGCCCATCACATCAACTATGACTTCAAAAAGTCAACCTACTATGCCCCCGGGAACCTCCCAAGTCAAAGCCTAGATTTCACTTTTTCCCCAAAAAGTAAGAAAATATTCTAAGTGTTCATCCACATTTTCTCTTTGTTCATCCGCATTTCCTCTTTATCATCCGCATTTCCTCTTTGTTCATCCGTATTTCTTTTTACTCATCCGAAATTCCATTTTACTCATTCGCATTTTCTTTTACTCATCCGCATTTCCTTTTACTCATCTGCATTTCCTCTTTACTCATCCGCATTGACTCATACTCATCCGCATTGGTTTATACTCATCCGCATTGACTTATACTTATCCACATTTGTCAATGCTCATCCGCATTGACCTTTACTCATCCGCATTTGTCAATGCTCATCCGCATTGAACTTTACTCATCCGCATTTGTCAATGCTCATCCGCATTGACCTTTACTCATCCGCATTTGTCAATGCTCATCCGCATTGACCATTACTCAACTCTATATCATTGGCAATTGGCATTGACGTAATCTTTTTTCTCCTGTCGGAAGGGGGTCCTGTCGAAAGCAAGAAAACGCATTTGTCGATGCTCATCTGCATTGACTTATACTCATTCGCATTGACTTCCATTCGCATGAACTTGTTCATCCGCATTAACCTTCATCCGCATTAACTTTCATTCGCATGAACTTGTTCATCCGCATTAACCTTCCCCCGTATTAACCTTCCCCCGCATTAACTTTCATCAGCATTAACAACACTTAGGAAAATTCTAAAACCTAGGCGTATAAGCTACTGTTTGGGCGCATGAGCAGCCTAGGGCACACTTAACATCAGATTCAGTCCCAAACCTCATCTATCATGTTCTAAGATTAAATCTTGCATTCTAAGCCTTAGAAACACAACATAACATCATCAAACATGAACATAGTCCAAAATCAAACCAAACCCGCAACATACTCACATACATACGTACGGGTATGACACCCAGTTTTATAAAAACGTACATTCATGCATTTCCAGCCCCAAATCAGTTAAAACATGTAAAAGAGGAGTTCTAGAACTCACCTTAGCAGCCTCTTCGGGTAAGACTTCCTTCAAACCTGTTGCTACAGGTTGAACACCTAAAAACCCACCAAAACACACACCCGAACACACATAAACACACATAAGCATACAGCCGAGGATGAAACCAGTTAAGAACATCCTAAACACACGAATTCTTACCTTGAATTCGATCTGCTACACTTGTTCTCATTCAAAATCTGAATTCTGCACTTCCTCTCTCTAAACATCCGAAAGAAATGGGTGAAGAGAGGTTGATGGGCGGCCATCACCTTTTACACCCACTTTTTCAAACATTTTGTCCTTTTGACACTTTTTACCCTTCAACTTGGGTAAAATATCTTTTCTTTCTTTTTCTTCACTTTATTCTTCTTTCTTTGTCTTTTATAAATAATTGGGTATTACAAGTCCACCCCCCTTATATAAATTTCGTCCCTGAAACCTGTTATTCCTCAAATAATCATGGATAATGCTGTCACATCTCTTCCTCTGTCTCCCATGTAGACTCAGATCCCTTCCTGTGCTTCCACTGTACATGCACAAGAGGAACCACTTTATTCCTTAACCTCTTTTGGTAACTCCAACCTATAGGCCACCTCTCCTACTCGAGCAATAATTCAGAAAGGCCCTATGTAACCCGGCTGCATCTGGTGCACTTTATCCCGTATAGATAGTGCCTCCATATCTTTAATGCAAAGACACGGCTGCTAGCTCCAAGTCGGGAGTGGGATAACCTTTCCTTTCTTCATCAACACACATTCCATCCCCGAGTAGGAAGCATCGGAATAAACTACTAAATCTTCACTTCCACCTTTGCCGGGTCCACCAATACCCCTCGGAGTTTACCGCATGACCTAAAAACTAAACCTCACGCAACCAGAATGCACACTTGGAGAATTTAGCATACAACCTCTCCCTCCTCAACATCTCCAACACCTCTCGAATGTGACCGGCATGTTCATCCCCACTCTTAGAATAAATCAAGATATCGTCGGTAAACACAATCGCTGATTTATCCAACATCGGCCGACACACTCGATTCATCAGGTCCATAAAAGCAGCTGGCACATTGGTCAAACCAAAAGACATAACAAGAAACTCGTAGTGTCCCTAACGCCTACGAAAAGTTGTTTTAGGAATATCTTGGTCCTTAACCTTCATTTGATGGTAGCCAAATCGAAGATCTATCCTCGAGAACCATCTGGCACCTTGAAGCTGATAAAATAGGTCATCAATTCTCGGTAAGGGGTACCGATTCTTCACTGTCAACTTATTCAGCTCACGGTAGTCGATACACATTCTCATACTACCATATTTATTCTTCACGAATAAGACCGAGGCACCCCAAGGAGAGATACTCGATCGAATGAACCCCTTGTCTAGAAACTCTTGCAGTTGCTCCATCAACTCTTTCATCTCAGTCGGAGCCAGCCAATACGACGCCTTAGCAACATGTTGGGCACCCGGTAACAGATCAATCTGAAACTCGATCTCGTGGTCTAGTGGCACTCCTAGTAAGTCTTGGGGAATACATATGGAAAGTCACACACCACTGGTACATCGGTCAGTTGTGGTGTATCCACATCCTTAACATAGGCCAAGTAGGCACTACATCCACGCCTTATGCACTTTCCCGCCACCGCCTTCGAAATCATTTTCGGGATTGTCGTGACTCGATCACCATAAACCGTTACCGAACTCCTGTTAGACGCTGTCAATCAAATCATCTTCTTTTGACACACAATATTCGCCTTGTAGTCCGCCAACCAATCCATTCCTAGGACTACGTTAAACCCACCTAAGGTCATCACAAATGGTCTAACAGGAAACTTGTGACCTTCTAGCTCTACGTCACAACCCTTTATCATCTCAGAAATCCTGGTAGACTTACCTATGACAGTTTCTACATCGAAGGGCGTATCTATGCTCCTATTACTAACTGGCAACTTAGCACAGAAAGCAACAGAAATAAAACTTTTACTAGCACGAGAAACAAATAACACAGAGGCTAAAGTTTGGTTACTAGATACGTACCTGACACAACATCGGGGTCCGCCCTAGCCTCCTCCTGCGTCATTGTGAACGCTCTGGCACTCGCCCTCTGTCCTTCTCCTCCAGCCTTCTTCCCTCCTGATCCTTCAGCCCTTGGCTTCTTACAGTCTCTACTCAGGTGACCATTCTCTCCACAGTTGTAACATCTTACAACTCCGCATTCCCTCGCCACATGGCCAGGCTTCCCGCACTTGAAGCAGATGTTTGATCCCCATTTGCATTCTCCTGAATGCTCCTTCCCACATTTACCACATCTCTTCGATCCTGCACCAGATTTGACCACACGTCGGTCATCCACCCGTGCACGCTTATTGTTCGTCGGGACACCACCCCGTCTAATCCTATTCCCATTCCAATTCCGGTCTCCACCATTCTTCCTACTCACGTCAGCCACCACCATAGTCCTGTCATCAGATAACCTCCCCGCCAAGTCAACTGCCGACTTAAACGTGCTTGGTCGGGCAGCGATCATATGCCTACGGACATCCACCGGCAAACCCTGGATATACTCTTGATTTATTGTGACAAGGGTGTCACTTGATCTGGCACCAGCTGTGCCATCTCGTTAAGCTTGGTAGTGTATTGTTGATGGGTCATAGTCCTCGCCTCCAGCTACAAGAACTCCCTCTCAACTTTTTCCATCTCACGGTGAGGATAGAAATCCTCAATCACCAACCTCTTCAGCTCTGCCCACTTCATCCTTCCTATCGCCCGACTACCCGCGACTTGGACGATATTGTCCCACCATCACAAAGCCGAGTCCACAAATGATTGAGCAGCAAACTTCACCTTTTGATCTTCTCGGCACTCGCTAATGTCGAGTACCGCCTCCATCTCTCTCACCCATCGGTGAGCAGCAGCTGCAGTACCATTCCCATCAAACGTTGGGGGCTTGCATCTCATGAATGCCCCATAGTTACATCCTCGTGCCACCTCCTGCACAGGCTCTTCTTCCTCCTCTTCATCATCAGAGAGAACCGTTTTAGTTTCCGGTTGCTCACGTCCTCCCGAGGACCTGTTCCTCTCCTTCCTCTCTCCTTCTCGTACAACCTTTATCACTTCGGTCACCACAGACACTAAGATCGTCTGCATGACCTGGTGAACTTCTTTCACAACAGCCTCCTTTACTGAGGCTCTCAAATTAGCACTCTCATCTCCGCCCTCCAAATGAGGGGTCTCGGATTCTTCATGAACCACCTTTTCGGTTCTAGGCCTTCCTCTCGTAGCCTGTGGTTCAGCACCACGACCTCCACCATGTGAAGCTTTAGATGATCTACGACCAGTCATCCTCACACACACACACTGAAAGATTCAAACACCAACACGGTCATTCCTGGTAATAGCTCAGTTTATGTCAAGTATAGTAAATCCCTAATTATAGTGGCCAATTGTGATTAGCCACTTACTTTACTCTTATACCCCAAGAGTTTCCTATCCTGACCACATCAACATCTAAATCTACCAGCAACACACAAACCACATAACATGCACACGTAATACCGGTTAAAATTAAGAAAAAACCTGATGGCACGCAGCAACTCGGACTAGCATCCCTCCCCTTTCCGTCCCATTTTCAGTTTAAGTTTAGGTTTATTTTGAAAATTTACGCGTTTCACTTAAACTTTGGCTCTGATACCAACTTGTAAGGCCCTGTTCCCGGGACACTTACAGCTGGTGTTCATACATGTGTACCTAGTTTAGGAGCTTAATGTAAAATGTTTGTCATGTCTTACATATATGTAATGAATGAGTTGAATGAAATGCAATATGTAATTGATACTTATAATGTTTTTCATTGTTTATTGTGTAATAAAGCATATTGAACTAATTATATAGGTTTGTGGTTATTGTACATAGTTCTTAGTCAATAATGATTGAGAAATGTGTTCAAACTTAATCATATGAAGTCTTCATGCGAATGGACCATGCTAATGGACCATACGCATGAATACTTCATGCTAATGGACTAGTCGCACGACTGAACCAGAAGACTGGATAAGTCGTATGATTGAGACATAAGATTGGCTCATTCGCACAATTGAATCTTCAGTCGTGCGTATGAATCAATCGTATGATTCAGTCGCACGACTGAACCATGCTAATGGTTCAGTCGTACGATTGACAAACCCTAACCTATAAATACCACATAATTCGTGGAAAACACAACACTTCAAGAATTTCGACTCATATTCGTACCCTAGCCGTCCGGAGTCTCCAAAGAACCTGTTCCAACTTCATAGTTCGCAGTTGATCCCGTTCTAATCGTTCTTAACGTTTCTTTAATCGTTAGATTGATCTGAACTGCGTTCTCACTGATTGAATCGCCAATCAAATAGGATTCCGCACTATTTGATTTGGTTTTACGCATTATCAGTTAGTACTCCGTACATACACGCTCCTAACAAGTGGTATCAGAGCTTTGGCTCTTGATTTTGCATGTGATTCGATTAGTTTCGGTGTAAAAATCACGTTTTTCATTCAAAACAGTCACATTTTTTTGAGTAAAACAGTGTTTTCAACGTCTCCAGGTCGAAAAGTTTATGTTTTTCAGCATACAGCAGATTAGGGTTCTTCAAAAATCGTGTTTTTGTGTCAAAATATCAAAAACCTTCGAATTTTCAAAAACAACAGCCTTCAGTCGCACGATTGACTCAATCGCACGACTAAACTCAATCGCACATCCCATACGCACGATTGAACTCAGTCGCTCATCCATACGTATGACTGAACATCTTCATTCGTTTGTCTCCAATCGCACACTCCATACGCATGACTGAATCCAATCGCACGATTGAATTCATTCACACCTCTCATTCGCATGACTGAGTCATCAGGAGGAACAGGTTCCTACTACTGAAAGTACACAAGCATCAGATGTTGATGCCTCTGACACTTCAAAACCTCGAACTCCAACAGCTACAGATACTGAACCAGGAATTCAAAATCTAGATCAGGAAGTAGTCGTTCCCACCACTCCCGAATCTTGACTTAATGTATATCATCCTCTGGACAACGTCATAGGGGATGTATAATCGGGAGTACAGACAAGAAATCAACTATACTCAACTGATTATGCCTCAGTCATGGAAAAAGGCTATCTTCATGACGGTGCTTATAAATGTTTTGTGTCTTAATTTGAGCCAAAAAATGTAAGTGAAGCCTTAAACGATGAGGCATGGGTGAGTGCCATGCAAGAAGAACTTCTTCAATTCAAGAAGTTAGGAGTATGGATACTGGTGGATAGACCAAAAGGTGCTAAGGTCATTGGCACTTAATGGGTCTTGAAATGCAAGAAAGATGACCAAGGGGTCATAATAAGAAAAAAGGCTCGACTTGTAGTTCAAGGATTTCAACAAGTCGAAGGCATTGATTACAATGAAGTGTTTGCACCTGTGGCGAGAATGGAAGCAATCCTTATCTTCCTAGCCTATGCATCTTATATGGAGATTAAAGTTTATCAACTAGATGTGAAGAGTGCATTCCTTCATGGTAAAATCCGGGAGACAGTGTATGTTAGTCAACCCGAAGCAATCCGTATCATCGGGACAGAGTTTACAAGCTGGATAAGGCTCTCTACGGGCTCCACCAAGCCCCAAGAGCATGGTATGAGAAGCTATCAACTCATCTTATGAAACATTGCTTTCGCAGAGGAGTGATTGACTATACACTATTCATCAAAGAAAAGGATGGTGACTTACTGCTAGTTCAGATTTATGTTGATGACATAATCTTCGATTTCCAAAAACAAATAATTATGTAAAGAATTTGAAGCAGTAATGAAGCTGAATTTGAGATGAGTGCCATGGGAGAGATGAAGTTCTTTCTCGGGTTATAGGTGGATCAGACATCTAAGGGAATATTTCTACATCAGACCAAGTATGTAGGTGATATCCTCAGCCGATTCGATATGGAGAATGCTTCGGCAGCTGGGACTCCACTTCAACAAACCACGACGTGGCACCCGAAGAAAATGGTGATATGGTGGATGCCACCATGTACCGAGGAATGATCGGATTCTTCATGTACCTCACGACCTGATATCATGTACGCGACGTGTCTCTGCTCCAGATATCAGGCGAAACCAAAAGTCAACCATCTCATAGGGGTTAAACGGATTTTCTGTTATCTGAATGGTACTCCAATACTCGGGTTATGGTATCCTCATGACGATGATTTTGAACTTACAGCGTATAGTGACTCGGATTACAGCGACTGCAAAATGAACTACAAGTCAATGTTTGCAGGATGTCAATTTTTTGGGAGAAGACTAGTCACCAGGTAGTGTAAGAAGCAGACATCGGTTGCTCTGTCAACTTGTGAAGCTGAATATGTTGCTAGTGCAAGTTGTTGTTCGCTGATCATTTGGATTCAATAGCAAATGCGGGACTACGGTTTGAAATTCTCTAACACTCCTATTTATGTTGATAATTATGCTACTATAGCCGTAACTAAAAATCCAATCCAACATCCTAAAACTAAACACATCAAGATTAAATATCACTTTATATGTGATTGTTTTGAAAAGCATTTAATCGATGTCGTTAAAATAAATATGGATTTTCAACACGCCGACCTCTACACAAAAGCATTTAATAAACCGAGATTTTTATATCTATTATAGGTTAATGGTGTGAAAAAGAAAAGTGATGTGATCATAGAGGATGAAAATGCTTAGTCCGACAATTTTTGTTTTATTTTCTTTTATTTTTTCCTTATTTTATTTTCATGTTTCTATAAAATCCAAAAACTCAAAAAAATATTTTCGGTTTTAGAATTTTAGGGGGAGAATAGATTAGATTAGTATTAAATTAGTCGCTTTATTTAATTACTTAAAAAAACGAGGGAGGAGGACAGCTTAGCTAAAAGAAAAGAATCAAATCTGTGATACTGATTCAACATATTTGGAAAATGATAGTACACAGGGAAAAGATTATTTGGGACTTCAAAAGGTTTAACTAATTAATATGCAAAAGTCAAAGTTTAAGTCTAAAAAGTCTAAGCAAATAAAAAGAAAAATGATAGTAAAACTAGTAGGCTACCAAGGTAACATAGAGAAAGTAGACCTAGAGGCTGCTAGTTCATTATATGATTTGTCAGTAGATTCAACACAATAGACAAGTAGACCTCATTAGTGGTTTCAATTACAAACTAAGTTGTTCAACCTGTTGTGGGTTCCCATCCTATCCCTGGTTAACACAATCAACACTGTTCCAATATGGGGTGAAGAGCAAAATAAACGCCACATATGTGTGCGGATGACCATAAAATATGAGCAAAGCATATGAAAATGCAAAACACAATCAAGCTAATAACTTATGTTGTTGGTGCGATATGTGCTAAAAGAAAAATTACTCAAACAAGAAGATAGGTTGTGTGCATCTCTGCTATGCGGTGACACTGATCTGAGGATAAGCATAACCTAAAAAATTCTAGAATCCATTGTTGTTTGAGCCTCTCTGCTATGCGGTGGCACTGACCTGAGGCTTGGCATCTCTTTGAAAGCTCTTAGAATAGTCTCTTCTTGAAATATACCCGTAGACCGCTCAAAAATCTCCTGAGGAACGTTGATTACCATATAAGCGTGGGATCCACAAATGCTTGTTGAAATATATAACCTTAAATCATCACCAATGTGTGTCAAAAATCTGTGTATGGATTTAAGAGGACAAGTATACTGACAAACATCGTGAGCTGCAGTTCTTGAAATTCAAAATCATTGTGTGCATCTTGTAGCTCTAGTACTAAAATTGCTATTGACTATCAGTGAAAACAAGGATCTAACATCACGATTGTTTATTAAAATGTCCCAAGTGATTCTGATATACCTGTATGATTCCAAAATGAATCGTACCAGAAATGATAAACATGAATTGAGGTTGTGCTATCCAAAATGAATCAAAAATACAAAAATATGTCTTCATTTTGTTTTTTAAATTTTTTAGCTGCTTTATTTATCAATTTTTAGTTATTTAGTTAGTAAAAGTCGGACTAGGCACCAGAATTCAATCTATGAAACACTTACTTAAAAGAGGTCACGTCTGAGGTGACAAATCGGTTCCTTGTTAAAAGGATTACGTCTAAGGTGATCAACATTTTTCAAATTCAAAAGGATCACGTTTGAGGTGATCAACTGTTTTTCAAATTAAAAATGTCATGTCTGAGATGATCATTGGTCATAATGTGTTATCAATTGTTAACAGATTAAGTGTTTGAAAGTGCATAAGGCAAATTACATAAGTCATAGTCATACACACGACTGGACCATAAGTATGGACCAGTCGCACGAATGGAGCATGAGTATGAACCATTCGCACGATTGGATCATGAGTATGAATCAATCGCAGGAATGGAGGTGACCGACTGAATCAGTCATACGACTGAACCCCAGTCGCACGAATGGATGTGACCGACTGAGCCAGTCGCACGATTGAGGCCTAGTCGCCCGAATGAAGCGTGCGAATAGGTCCAGTTGCCCGACTGAAGATAAAATCAGTATAAATAGGGCTAAAGTCAGCCGCATATCCTCATCACCCTCCAATCGCTCCCAAATCGCCCGAAAGCAAACACACTTTACCAAAATTTATTTTGTTGATTTCTTACTGCTATTGTGTTACTGACGTGTACTCTCATCATCTGCAGGTAATTAGTGATCGAAATCGCACAAAATGCGCGGTGTAATCAAACCCTAACAGACCCAAACTAATTAAAATCAAGAAATAAGTAACAACCATCAAATAGACCACCTAAATGTGCATAATGGTTAAAATGAAGGACATACAGTGACAGTTAGGGTTCCTGCGAGTCTAAAGAGTCTACACGCAACGTTTAACATCAAATTTTGACCTAGATCGGGGTTAGAGTGTCGAACAAAGAGTTATTCGACTGGACACTCCGAATGAACTTCAATCGGCCGATTGAACAAGGCGTATGAGCACAATCACCCGATTGAACTCAGCCGCATGATCAATCGCATGAGTGATCTAAGCCGCATGCTCAGTCACCCGATTGAACCCAGCCGCATGCTCAGTCACCCGATTGAACCCAGCCACATGCTCAATCGCCCGACTAAACTCATTCATATGGTTGAATCGCAATATTGAACCAGACTGATTTCAAAACAGTTTAAGTTTCAACAGTTTTTGCTATAGACAAATCTAATGTTAATGTGTCTTATGTTACAAAAACATGACAGAAAGGTGGATCATCAACACCAAGCATAACATTTGTGCTCATCTGGATGCCACCACTAGGAATGCAGCTGATTTTGCTGGTATCATTGCATTTCTAAGGAGATCAAGGATCTACAGAGCTATATCTGCATCATGCACACCTACCGATCTATATAACATGCCTTCTAGAAAGGTGCATCAGTTGACAGATCCACTGAGCATTACTATATACGCAGCACCATTTTTGGCCAGGAGATTGAGGTCAGTGTCAAAGACCTTCGACGTGTACTAGACCTGGGTGATGATGCTGCTCACCCAACCAGGTTACACCCTCTGACTGTACGGGGATGTTTTCTCAAGATGAAGTACACTGGGGACATCAACGCAAGTGTGCTGAACAAAAGCAACCTGTGTCCCCAGTTCAAGTACTTAGCACACGCCATTCTCAAGTGCATTGCTTCACGGAGGGGTGGATTTGATGATCTTTCTGACCAAATCCAGAATGCCTTCGGGGCACTAGTGCTGAATCACCCCTTCAACTTCTCTAACATGATCTTCACGTACTTGGTCGAGAATATAGAGGCCAAAGGCAAGGAAGGCGTCTGCATGTACCCCCGATTCTGTCAGATGATCATAGACCAGAAGCTTCCTTCACTGCCCAAGGAGAGTGATGATGCAGTTACACTGAGGTAATGGATGACACCACCCTCGGGAGGATGAAGGTATACCGGGGCAAGCAGGTGAAGCCCCCG
>BJCM01212051.1:0-14181 GCA_018326385.1 Flaveria bidentis
GGATGGATTGGTTGGCGGATTATGAGGCGAACATCGTGTGCCGCAAGAAGTTAATCAAACTGACAGCGCTTGACGGGAGTTTGGTGACGATTTACGGGGATCGAGTCACAACTATCCCGAAGGTGATTTCGATGGCTGTGGCGGGAAAATGCATGAGACGAGGGTGTAGCGCTTATTTGGCCTACGTGAAGGACATGGACACATCAACGCCGCAACTGTCAGACGTGCCGGTTGTATGCGATTTTCCGGACGTGTTTCTAGAAGATTTACCAGGTGTGCCACCGGACCGTGAGATCGAGTTTCAAATTGACTTGATACTCGGTGCTCAACCTGTAGCTAAGGCACCGTATCGGTTGGCTCCGACGGAGATGAAGGAGTTAATGGAGCAACGAGTTATTATTTATTTGTTAATATTTATAACTTTTATAAAACTTGTAAACTTTATAATTTTATGAAAAGGAATTATTTATAAATCAACGAGTTATTATAAGTTGTTTAAATGATAAATTAAATAAATCAATTCATGATATTGTTTCAACTATACATCTAATCTATATAATTCATTAATATAAATAAAATAAGTTAAATAAAGAAATTCATATCGTAAGAAATTTCGATTTTAGTTTGGGTTCGGGTTTATAACTTGAAAATGACGGATGTTATAGTATACTTTGATAGAGAGTGCAAGGCACCAAGAACAAATGGTGGCCAAGCACAATCCAGACCAAACTACACTGATAAAGCCACCCAAAATGAGAAGCCAAAGCAGCAAGCTGCAGTTGCTGTTGAAGAAGGAAGCTTTGTCTGGCGTTTTCAAGTAGAAGATGCATCTCCAAACCAAGCATTGATGGCTGACCATGATGAAGCCAAGGTATTGAAACATCTCTGTACTCCTAAATGCATTGCTAAAGTCAACAGATACATGTCCTATAACTTAGAGATGAGATCTGATCTTGAGTTCTTGAACATTTTAAAATCTGATTTCAAAAAGGCTGAAAATGATTATAAGTTAACGATAGAGGACTTAGAGAAAACTATTTCAGTTCTAAAACATGAGCATACAAATTATAGGACTCCGATTAAGGATCTCCTAACTGAGTTGACTAAATGCCAGGCTGAGCTTGTGATTAGCAAAGCCAGGACATAAAAATGTGTACTTGAAGAAGAGACCTTCAAGAACATCATATCCTCATCCTTGCATACAAAAGGTTGTTATCAAAACAAGCCGGGATTGGATTCTTGTGAGATAGCTCCTCCAGACACAATCTTGTCTGTAAGATCACCTAGGTGTGGAACTTGTGAAGATGAACTTTCTCTTATAGATCCTTTGAGTGAAAAGGATGAAGAAGTGATAGTGAAGAATTCCTCTGAGAAGAGTGAAGAGGAGGATTCTAAGAAGGGTCACTATCCTTTTAAGGAGAGCAAAAAGTCAACGATGACCAAGTCTATAAGAAAGAATTGATCAGAAAGAGCAAAAGAAAAGCTAAAAGGGCTCAAGAGATCAAGGCCACTTTTGACTCTAAGCAGAAACAAGTCTTTATCTCTACAGGATTTGAAATGGTTAAGATTGAAGACATCAACCTCAACTTGTCTACCAAGAGTTTTGGTTCATGTTTAAATCATCTCAGCATCAAGAAGAAGGCTAATTTGTTATGTAGCACTGCTACATAGCCTAAACTATCCAACTCCAAGAACAGTTCTCAGCCCAATAGGACCGTCTCAGCATCTGCAAAGATGAAGGTGGAGAAGAGAAGTGATCAAAGTCAGCCTTGTTCTCAGAAGAAGCCTCTTTGTAAGAAAAAGATGGAATGTGTTATGTGTGAGAGTACTTATCACCTTGCTAAGGATTGTCCATACAATCCAAGAGGTACTCTTCATGTAACCAAGAAAGAGAGTTCCAAGAGCTCCAAGAAGAATTTAGCTTAGGAAAGAAAAACTGTTTCTTTTGGAATCTCCAAAATGAAGAAGAAAGCAAGTGGAAAATTGCCTTCGAAAGAAAATTTGGTCTTGGAAGAAAGGAATACTTCCGAAGCACTAAAGTCTGCTGCAATGCTAACAGGATCTTCCGAAGGTCTAGTCATAAAAACTTCCGAAGCCACAAAAGCCTCTGAATTTTCGAAGGTCAAGTCCAAACTTCCGAAAGTGGTGTGGAAAACAAAGAAAGACCAAATGAATGAGAGTTCTCCATCAACAACAACAAGAAATCCTCAAAGCACAACTATAGGATCTATTACTGTTTCATTACCTTCTACTTCTTTTAATGAGCCCAAGACCAATAAGGTTTGGGTTTCCAAATATAACTAATCATTTTCTTTGTGCAGGAACAACTCAAGACAAACAAAAATGTCTGGATCATTGATAGTGGTTGTTCCAGGCACATAACATGCAATAGGTCACTACTCCAAAATTTTGAAAGAATTGATGGAGGGCTAATTGCTTTTGGAGGAGATGAAGTGGTTACATTTCTAGAAGGGGCAAGGTCACAAATGGTAAGCTCAACATTGAGAAGGTAAACTTTTTCAAAGAGCTTGGATACAATCTTTTGAGTGTATCTCAATTTTGTGATTAGGGTCATAACATGCTCTTTACTGAGCATGAGTGCATTGTTCTTAAACCCTAGGTGGTCATTCGTCATGAGCATATCTTGCTCAGAGCCCCCAGGACAGGGAACATGTACAAGATGGATTTGCAAAAAACATCTCCCTCAGGATAAGTTTTATGCTTTCTATCTAAAGCAAATAATGATGAGTCTTTCCTTTGGCATAAAAGAATGTGTCATGTAAACTTTAAAAACATGAACAAACTTATTAAGAATGATTTGGTAACTGGAATGCCAAAGAAAGAGTTTACAAGTGATGACCATCATGTGGCATGCTTGAAAGGGAAGCAACACAAGGTATCTCACAAACCAAAGAAAACAAACTCCATCCATACTCCCCTACACTTGTTATGTATGGATCTCTTTGGCCCCACCAGTGTAATGAGCCTAGGATGGACCTCTTACTGTATAGTGATCACAAAAGACTTTACAAGATTCACTTGGGTCTTCTTCCTTAGAACTAAGGATGAGACTCCTGAGATTTTGAAGAATTTCATCTTAAAGATTGAGAATCAATGTGATCACAAGGTCAAAACAATAAGATGTGATCAAGGAACTGAATTTAAGAACCGAATCCTTGATATATTTTATGATGAAAAGGGTATTACAAGACAATATAGTGCTCCCACGACTCCTCAACAAAATGGTGTTGCTGAGAGGAGAAACAGGACACTGAGTGAAGCTGCAAGAATCATGTTGTCTGACTCTAAGCAGCCCATCACCTTCTGGGCAGAGGTAGTCAACACTGTCTGCTATGTGCAAAACAGAGTTTTAGTGGTTAAGATTCATGGCAAGACTCCATATGAACTTTGGCACAAGAGGAATCCTTTCATTGGTTTTCTCAGGTCATTTGGATGTCATTGCACCATCATGAATACCAAAGATCAAATTGCCAAATTTGCTGAGAAATCAGATGATCGACACTTCATTGGATACTCTTCTCAAGCAAAGGTTTATAGAGTATACAATCTCAGAACTAGAATTGTTGAGGAGCCAGCCAATGTGACTTTTAATAAACACACACCCAGTGTAACTGGTTCTGGTCTTGATTGGTTATTTGATCTTGATTTTGGTTACCAACTGTTTTAACAAATCTTCTGAGAATGTTTTAGGACCTACAGATATCTTACCTCCAGGTGATCCTGATCCAAGATTTGAGCTAAGAAGATCTTCAAGCTACAAATCTTCAGCTCCGGTGGTAACTAATCCTGCAAATGAAGCTTCTACTAGCACATCAATGACAAATCTTGCTGATGCCTCTAAAGTATCTTCAAATTCCAGCTTAGAGGTACACAACTTAGTGGAAGAAGTTTCAAATGTTGATGAGCATGGTGGTGGTGATGGTGATCAAGAATTTCTTGATGCTAATAACCAATCCATTGAAGACAACAATAATGATGTCATACACTCATTGGATAAAGTCTCTCTTGTTAAGTGTGCTGATGTGGTGGGAGAAACATCAACACCAGATCTAAATTTTTCTAATTTAGATCTCTCTCAGCAACTTGCTATGATCCCTCAGCTAAGGATCCACAAGTCTCATCCCACCACAAACATCATTGGAGATGTTGACACTGGGGTAAGAACAAGAGGGCAAACCCATGATGAAAATGTTTTTCTTCACTCTTGTTTCTTGTCCCAGATAGAGCCTAAGAAAATTAATGAGGCTCTGAAGGATGGAAGTTGGATTAAAGCTATGCAAGAGGAGCTGCTTCAATTCAAAAGGCAAAAGGTTTGGAACTTATGTCCTCTTCCTCATGGGAAGACTACTATAGGAACCAAATGGGTGTTTAGGAATAAGAAAGATGATATAGACATTATCATCAAAATAAAAGCTAGACTAGTTGTTCAAGGATACACACAAGAAGAAGGAATTGACTACACTGATGTCTTTGCTCCTGTAGCAAGACTGGAAGTTGTTAGGATATTCTTGGCATTTGCTGCATCCAAGAACTTCAAGTTCTATCAACTTGATGTTAAGTGTGCTTTTCTGTATGGGGTGATTGATGAAGAGGTGTATGTCAAAAAACCACATGGTTTTGCAGATCCTGATCATCCTGGTTATGTTTGCGAGCTTGATAAGGTTCTTTATGGGATTCACCAAGCACCACGGAAGTGGTATGAGACTCTATCTTAGTATCTCTGCAAGCATGGATATAGAAGGGGTACTATAGATAGAACTCTCTTTATCAAAGGATAGGGAAATGACCTAATGCTAGTGCAAGTGTATGTAGATGACATCATTTTTGGTTCAACTACTTTTTCAGAGGTGGGACCGATATCCGAATTTCAAGTTTATCCTCTTTCATTAACTTTGTCTTAAATCCTTTTCACATATAAACCCAACGGTTTCCCCTCTTTCTATCATCTTCATCTTTCCTCCAAACCTAAATTCCCAAATTTCTCTCTGAAACTACCTTCGTTCATTTTTCCTTCATCTTTAAGCTTTCTCAAAATGGCCAACCTTAATAGAAGAAATGACTCAAATTTCTCCATGCAGTTACACAGACAACACAATCAGGTTGCTCTATTAAACTCTAAGAAAGATCCATATTTCTCAAGATAGTATTTATGTTAAACACAAACTCTTGAACTCACCAACCATTGTGTTGACATTTTTAGTCTGCTGTTCTTAGGTCATTAGCTCTACTCGCCAATAGGAGCTCTACACGGGTCCAACATGCATTCTAAAACTCTATTTTAAAGACATCTTTGTTGGTTTTTACTTATGAGTGTTTAGTCATTTGGGATGGTACGTGTTTGCCATATTATGCATTTTATTACTTTGGGTTTGTCTTATTTACAAAATGCTTTCGCATGGTTTTAAACGTTTGAACTTTGGTAGGTTTTGTTTTGAATGTGGCATATAGTGTCGTTCTGAGTAACTAATGATTGTGATCCTGGTTTGTTCACACGCCTCGCGGTAAAACTCTACACGTGGATTTTGAGGGTGTGACAGATTGGTATCGGAGCCATTGGTTATAGGGAACTAGGTTGCATACACACTAGTCTATAATCACACACAGTTAGTTAGTTACTCGTTGCTTATCCTCTTATCGTATACACGTTGGCATACGCATTACATACACTACTAATTTGGACAATTGGGACTGGTATCGCACTACACTGATTAGGATGCTAAAAAAATGTTCTATGTACGATCCCTAGCCTGACTAGAGATGCCATATTATACCCCCTACCCCACACACCTTTTAGGGCTATCTCTATGTTGGTGACCCCGCATGATCGATTACAACGAGCGGTAGAGGATAAATTTAAAAGGTGTTGGAGCATATATAGTCATATATAGTGTGTCCGTCGCTTGTAGAATAGTTTAGGCTTAATGTATTACACCTGATATGATGTAAACACATGAAACTGGGTTATTCGCAAAAGCATATGCGAATGAGACTCAGTCATACGACTGAGCCATGCTAATGGGCCAGTCGTGCGACTGAGAGATGTGATTGGGACATTCGTAAGACTGAATCATAAGTATGGTCCAGTCGCACGATTGAACCATACGCATGGTCCAGTCGTACGATTTAACCATACACATGGTCCAATCGCACGAATGGGCCCAGTCGCATCTAATATGGGTCGAGGCCTATATATACCAGTTTCAATGTGTAGAGAGATAAGGATTTTGAGAGGAAGTCTGCCCCGAGCCTAGGGCTGCCGGATGAGAGGGGAGATCATGCTCGATCTTCCCCTTGCTATGAGTCTTGATTCTTATGTTGTAACGAGCTTGTAATCATTAGGTTTTATCAATGAAACCATTCAATTATAGTTCGTGTATTGTTTGACTTTTGGTTTGATGTTGTTTATCCTTCCGTCAAGAACATGCTCGGATGATTACCGATCCAACCGACTTCACAATTGGTATCAGAGCCGGTTACTGCTGGAATGATCTAACAATCATTGTAGAAACCCGAGCTCTTGATTTCTAGATCTAATTTCAGATCTTGATGTTAAACCCACTTCGTGTTCTTTGTGTTTTGCTCAGATCTTGTTACATGTGTTGTTTCTATGTTAAAATCAAACTCAAAACCACATTCCCATCACCCTTTCGAATCTGATGATGTCTATTTTGTTTTGGTTCATGTAAAATTTGTCAGATCAGGGTTTTGGGCAGCCCTGGCAGCTGTAGATCTGAAAATCTACGTGCAGACCCGTTCATGCGACTAGGCCATGCGAATGGACCATTCGTACGACTGGACCATACGAATGGACCATTCGTACGACTGGACCGTGCTAATGGACCATTCGTGCGACTGGACCAGTCGTATGTTCAATCGTGCGACTGGACCAGTCATATGTTCAATCGCACGAATGAATCATCCGCATTTGTTCCAAACCAAAAAAAAGGAGTCTCGAAAAGCTTCTTGTGCATATTTGAGGATGAGCAAAGCATATTCACCTTGAGGTTCTTTTGTCAAATAAGTTCGATGTATACCACATTATTCGTCGGCCTTCCAGAATAGGTGAATGTAGTTGGAACACGAAAGAGAGGAGAGAAGATGTCAGCAATTGGTGCTGATTTTGTGGGGTAGTCAGGAGCATCTGACTATTTATGGGCCAATCAAGTTACATTTATCCACACAGAGAGGATTCTCATTCTTAGGGGGAATCCATGTATAGAGAAATTGAAGACGCAATTAGAAAGTGATGATGTGAGCAGGTTTCTGATGATGAATCTACATGCATGCTGATTTGTTTGATATTGTCAGCTGTGGATTGGAACCTTGAACCTTTTGCCTAATACATCGTATGAATACACCAAGAGAGCACAATGTTTATATATTGGGATATGCTAAACGTGAGGAGGAATTTTTGCAGGGGTTAATGTTAATCAAGTTAGCCTGTGTGAAGATTGAAGCAATGGAAAACTGTTCATGTCATTATCTGGAAAAATTAGTCATATGGGGAATCTTGTTGCGATGATGGTGCTCTACAAAGTAAACGAAAACTATTGTGCCTAAATTCATTTTCAGGATAGTGTAGCAACCTGACGGATCGACAACGTTGGCTAATATGGTTGTTCGTTTGATTCTATTGGAAACCAGAGCAAAGATTGACAGAAGATTGTAAGAGGTGCTATCTACTATTCGCAAGCAACGTCCAAGGGGCAATTTGTTGGAGCATATATAGTCATATATAGTGTGTTTGTCGCTTGTCTAATAGTCTAGGCTTAATGTATTACACCTAATATGATGTAAACACATGAAACTGGGTCATTCATAGGAGCATATGCGAATGAGACTCAGTCGTACGACTGAGCCATGCTAATGGGCCAGTCGTGCGACTGAGAGATGCGATTGGGACATTCGTAAGACTGAATCATAAGTATGGTCCAGTTACACGATTGAACCATATGCATGGTCCAGTCATACGATTGAACCATACGCATGGTCCAATCACGAATGGGCCCAGTCGCATCTAATATGGGCCGAGGCCTATATATACCAGTTTCAATGTGTAGAGAGATAAGGATTGAGAGGAAGTCTGCCCGGAGCCTAGGGCTGCCGGATGAGAGGGGAGATCATGCTCGATCATCCCCTTGCTATCAGTCTTGATTCTTATGTTGTAACGAGCTTGTAATCGTTAGGTTTTATCAATGAAACAATTCAATTATAGTTCGTGTTATTGTTTGACTTTTGGTTTGATGTTGTTTATCCTTCCGTCAAGAACATGCTCGAATGATTACCGATCCAACCGACTTCACAAAAGGTTGGAAGCATAACAAAAGCACGACAACAGAGTGTACAAGTAAATGGAAAACTTGTGACTCGATATGCAAGGACACAAGGATGGTTAGACATGAGAGATCCAGGCTTTGCGTGGACAAGTTACCGAATTGGCAGCTAGTTTGAACGTGATTGTGAACAGCTTCATGAGGCTATCGTTTGTATACACGAGTTGGAAAATCAATTCGAGACTCAGGAGGCCCCAATGGAGGAGCCTTATGATACCCCAATGGAAGAGCCTTAGCAGGTATACTACCAACATAATAAAGTTCAAAAACTGGAAGCTGAGTTCTGGCAATTGAAGATAGAAGGATCCAACATCGAGGCTTACACTACTAGGTCACATGAGCTAGCTACACTCCGTCCTGGCATGGTTAACCCGCTGAGCGGTGAATTGAGCTATACTTGCATGGTTTAGTTCCAGAGATTCGGAGTATGGTGACTACGGCAAATCTCCCTACCATCCAACAGGTTATACGACTAGCTCACAGGCTCACTGACCAAGCCATGGAGCAAGGGAAAATACCCAAGCGGGGTGTTGTGGCAAGCGTACCCGACAATAAACGTAAGTGGGAAAATAATGCTAACAAGGGGTCGTCATTTGGCAATCAACCTCAACAACATCAACCTCAACAACAACATCAACATAAAAAGTTTGATAACAGTCGCAACTTTAACCAATCATCTTCATCATCTCAAGGACCAAGTGGATACATGGGAAAAATACAAGGTGCAATCGGTGCAACTACACCACACTGGCAGGTGTGATAGTTTCTGATGCCAGCGTTGTGGGAAGGTTGGACATGCGGCAAAGGATTGTCGTGTAAAACTGATGAAGAAACCTCAACATCCTCAGCAGCCTCATCAGCCCCATGAAACACCAAAGGGTTGCTTTGAGTGTGGAAAGGAAGGACATTTCAAGAAAAACTGTCTTAACTGAGAAGAAATGGGAACGACAACGGTAATGGTGGCAGTAAAAACAATGGTGGTAATGGTGACAACAATGGTGTCAATAGTGGTGGAGCCAAAGGGAGAGCCTTTGTCATGGGTTCAGGTGAAGCTCTAAACAATCCTACTACTGTTACTGGTACATTTCCTATTACTGGTCATTTTGCTTCCGTACTGTTTGACACTTGAGCCGATAGGAGTTTTATCTCTATTAAGTTTTGTAGCCTCTTAAGTGATATGCCCTCTGTCTTGGAGTCTAAGTATGTTGTAAAGTTGGCTGATGGTAAGTAAATCTCTGTTATGCACATCCTTAATAATTTCAAGTTAGAACTCGCTTGTCATACCTTTGACAATGACCTTATGCTTATTACTCTTGGAAGCTTTGATGTGGTCGTAGGCATGGATTGGCTGTCACAGAAGCAAGTCGAGGTAATTTGTCATGAGAAGGTTATTCGTATTCCCATGGTATATGGGGAAACACTTTTGGTTAAGGGAGAGAAGAGTGGTGCTGTGATAGGCATCATATTGTTCATGAAGGCTCAGATGTGGTTACGCAAGGGCGACTTGGCCATATTAGCTCTCGTCTCTAACCAACAACAAGAGGAAAAGAAGATAGAAGACATTCTGGTGGTTCGTGACTTTCTAGAGGTGTTTCCAGAGGATCTTCCTGGACTACCACCTTATCGCCAAGTCGAGTTTCAAATCGATTTGACTCCTAGAGCTGCTCCGATTACAAGAGCACCTTACCGGTTAGCACCGAACTGTTGATACATATGTACCTAGTTTAGGAGCTTAATGTAAAATGTCTTTCATGTCTTACATATATGTAATGAATGGGTATGAATAAAATACAATATGTGACTGATGCTTATAATGTTTAATGTTTCATTGTTTATTGTGTAATGAAGTATATTGAACTAACTATATAGGTTTAAGGTTGTTGTGCATAACTCTTAGTCAATAATGATTGAGAACATGTTCAAACTTAATCCTATGAAGTCTTCATGCGAATGGACCATGCTAATGGACCATACACATGAATACTTCATGCTAATGGACTAGTCGCACGATTGAACTAGGAGACTTGATCAATCACATGATTGAGACATAAGATTGAATCAGTCGCACGACTGAACCTTCAGTCGTCCGTATGGATCAATCGCATGATTCAGTTGCACGACTGAACCATGCTAATGGTTCAGTCTCATGATTGGAAAACCCTAACCTATAAATACGACTTAATTCGTGGAAAATATAACAATTCAAATATCTATGCACATAATTGTACCCTATCCATCCAGAGACTTAAGAGAACCTGTTTCAACTTCATAGTTCGTAGTTGATCGTGTTCTAATCGTTCTTAACATTTCTTTAATCATTAGATTGATCTGAACTGCGTTCTCACTGATTGGATCACCAATCAAATAAGATTCCGCACTATTTGATCTGGTTTACGCGCATTATCAGTAGTACTCCGTACGCACACATTCCTAACAAGTGGTATCAGAGCTTTGGCTCTTGATTTTGCGTGTGATTCGATTACTTTCGGTGCAAAAATCACGTTTTTCATCCAAAAGAGTCACCTTTTTGAGTAAAACAGTGTTTTCGACATCTCCAGATCTAAAAGTTCACGTTTTTCGGCTTACGGTAGATTAGGATTCATGAACAATTGTATTTTTGTGTCAAAGTACCAAAAACCTTCAAAATTTCAAAACCAGCAGTCTCCAGTCGCACGATTGTCTCAATCGCATGACTAAACTCAATCACACATCCATTCATACGATTGAACTCAGTCGCCCATCCATTCGTATGACTGAACCACCCCATTCGCATTGACCATCCGCATTTGTCCAATTGCACGGTTGTTTATCCGCATTTGTCCAATCGCACGATTGACCCATCTGCATTTGTTGAATCGAACGATTGGCCCATTCCAACTTCTCCATTCACATGAGTGAATTAATCTTAGGTTGAAGTTCAAAGTTTATAGAAATGGAAGATCAGTACTCTGCGTTTACTACCGGAAGGGACTCTCGTATCCAGAATCTTTTGCCCCTGGAGAATGAAATAGGGAATCACAATAAGCCCCCTAAACTTATAACGTTAGATGATTACCTACAATGGAAGCAAAGGTTCGAGATATATCTAAATGGAGTTGATCCCAATCTGTGGGAATCAATCGAGACAGGTTATAGTATGCCGGTTGGTTCTGATGGTGTTAAACTTACCTTGGGCGGCATGACTGATAGCCAGAAAGTAAAGTACAATGCTGAAAAGAAGGTCTATGCTCTGTTGACTCAGTCGATACCTAAGGATATATTCCACCAGTTTTCTGAGAACAAACAGGCAAATAAGTTATGGGAAGCTTTGGAGGAACGAAACGTCTGGAATGCATAGTTGAAAGCTCTAAAGGCAAAGGCTTTGAAGAAGGAGTTTGATAACTTCTCTTCGATAGGTAAAGAAAGCTTGGATGATGTCATAGACAGGTTCTACCATTTAATGAGTGAGCTGCACACTCATGGGGTCACAACGTCAATGGAAGATAAGGTCTCAAGCTTTGCCAATGGTCAGCCAGAGAAGTGGGACTCGTTTGTGTCTAATTTGAGACAGAACAATTTACTGGCAAAATAAAACTTAAACGACTTCATCCTGAAATTAAGGGAGGAGGAACTGAGGATGAAGTACAGGTCACAGAAAGGATCATTGACCAGAATCCTTCACTGTATAAATCCTCTTCCACTTCAACTAGTTCAGGAGCACCTCTTCAAACAACATTTGTGTCTAGTTCAACCACTTCTTCTCAACCTACAACTTCAGGATTTGAAATGTCAGGGTCATTTAGTACCTAATATATTGCACCTGAAGCAAATGCTACGAAGTTAAAGACCGAGAATCTCGGAAATATTACTGTGGAGGTTGCAATAGAACATATGGACCTTCTAGCAACGGTTGTTCATTCTTATGATGGTCTAGTCGCAGGAAAGATCGGAAATTGCCATCTGGCAGATGAAGATTACGAGCATGTGGACGAGAATGAAATAGAAAGAATAGACATTATGTTGGCTTTGGCAAGTGCTGTCAGGAGAGCGAAAAAGTTTGTGAAGAAGAAAAGTTAGAACTTGATAGCCACAAAAGATAGTACCTTTAGTTTTGACAAAACCAAAGTTACCTGCTTTAACTATGGAGAAAAGGGGCACTTCAAATGTGAATGTGTTAAGCCCAAGAAGACAGGTAATGGTACTCTGTTCTCATCTTTCAAACGTCAAGACAAAACCACAAGTGGATCTGCCTCTTCAAGCAAATATACAAAGGCTTTAACTGCACAAGACGACGAAGGTCAAGATTGGACCTTTCGTTTTGTATCTCCAGGTGAATCGAACATTACAAATGTTGAGGGTTTGGATGATGACACTGCAAGTGAAAGTGAAATCGCAGTTGAACTAGTGATGTCAGATCATGAAGATACTGTGAATGTGGTCAATCACCTGATTGAAGAAGATCTCAGAACGACATGTTCAGAATCTCGAGCATCTGAAGAGTCAAACTCTGCTCTGATGGAGGACTCAATCGATTCTTCACAGGTAAGTACCAAAGACCAACTCTTTGATAATCATGCTTGTAGTGAATGTAACAAATTTAGACAAAGCATAGATTTAAAATTTGCTAGGTTATTAAACCACAATGATAGCATAGTAAATGACTTACAACTGTGCACAGAAGCTAATCGGATTTTAAAACAAAATGAGCACAATTATAAAGATAAAATAGAACTTTTAAATAAACAACTAAGGGAAACCGAAGTTGTTTCTTTTAATCAAGCAAATGATATAAAGTTCTATTTAAACTACCTGGAAGAAACTACGAAAGAAAAGGTAGTTTTAGAAGTCGAAGTCAACTTATTAAAACAAAAACTGCATATTGGACCAGTTCTTCTCAGATAGTACAACACTTAGTGAAAGAATGCAATAACAGGGAAGGGTTGGGTTACAAAGTGGTTCCACCACCATATGAGATATTTTTAAATGCTAAATATAGACCAGTAAATAACAATCCTATTAAGGATCATGTGGTGTCCACTCCTCTAGTTAGTGATCTAGAGTCCACTTGTAAACCGGTGGAATCTATCACTAAACAGAAGGAGGCTACTTTGAAATCTAAAGGTAAGATGCCTATTGTGAATTTGGAAGAAAAATTTGTAAAGGTTAATATAGAGTTAGGTTCAAACATGCCTATTTCTAAACCCAAAAAGACCAAACCAATTAACCCACCACGTGCTCCACGTCATAGTCCAAATTAACAAAAGGATAAAGATGTTAATAATGTTCAAACAATGAATTTTGTTAAAGAAATTAAAACATCTAAACAAGAAGTTTCCAACCCAACCAGACCAAATTCACACCAGTATCACACACTTCCCCATAGAGACTATTTTCCCAACATGTAGAAGATAGATCCTGCTACACTTGTGGAAAGAGAGGACACATCGCTTCTAATTGTCCTTATTATCAAACACCAAGAAAGAAAGTTGAACTTCATGATACTAAACCAAGTTCTCAAAAATGAGTTCAATTACTTCACCAAAAAGAATCTATGAACCTAAAGTTCAAATCGTAAGCCAGTCGTCTGTTTATCACAAACATGCATTACACAAAACTGGCTTATGGAAAGAAAAATCAAGTCTAGTGTCTGATAATGAGAGCAAGAAGAAGAATGATATGCCCTCACCCTCCAATGGACAGTGGGTTGAATTCATGATGTGTGATTCCTCTGGGTCACCTTAGCCAGTTAAGGCTTGGGTCCCAAACCTAAACTAACAACTTCCTCTGAATGTGCAGGGTGTTCGTTACAGTGCTATCACAAACACCTGGATTGTTGATAGTGGGGCGT
>BJCM01212052.1:0-13543 GCA_018326385.1 Flaveria bidentis
CGAGGACATATGTCTTCTAATTTTCCTTATTATCAGACCCCCAAAAGGAAAATTGAACTTAATCATGCGAAACCAAGTTTTTCTAAAATGAGATCTAATAATCCACCTAAGAGTATTAGTGAACCTAAAGTTCAAACTATAAGCCAGTCGTCTGTTTATCCCAAACAGGCCTTACACAAAACTGGTTTATGGAAAGAAAAATCAAGTAGTTTGATAATGAGCACAAGAAGAAGAACAATGTGTCCTCATCCTCTAGTGGACAGTAGGTTGAGTTCATGATTTGTGATTCCTCCGGGTCACCTTAGCCAGTTAAGGCTTAGGTCCCAAACCTGAACTAATCAATTCCTTCAAACGTGTAGGGTGTCCGCTACAACGCTATAACAAATACCTGGATTGTTGATAGTGGGGCGTCAAGGCACATATACGAGAACTCGTCTCTCCTTTTTAACGTCAAACAAATTAAAGGGGGGGAAATGTCTCATTTGCTAGAAATAAAGGAGGTTACATCAGCGCTCAAGGCGAAGTGGGAAATGAGAAAGTGAAGTTTGACAAGGTCAACTCTGTTCAGCAACTACAGAACAACTTGCTTTCAATCTCCCAGATCTGTGACAAAGGATTCAAAGTTGTGTTGACAACAAGAAGTGCTACATGTTGAAGAGGGATTATGTTATACAGGAGGATAAAGTTTTAATGTCAGCTTCAAGATATAATGATCTTTATGTCTTGGATCTATCAAAAGCCTCCACAACAGAAACCATAGTGCAAAGCTTCTTGTCAAAGGCAACAGAGAGAGATTCAGTCTCCTAGCATAAGAGAATGGGACACATTAATCCTAGGAAGATGAATCATCATGTAAGAAAAGGAAACAAACCCAGAAGTCTCACAAGGCAAAGAAAGTCAATTCTATCGACATTCCTCTCGAGCTTCTACACATGGATCTGTTTGGCCCGATCAGCACAAAGAGCATTGCTGGAGATATATACTGCTATGTAGTGACTGATGATTACTCAAGATTCTTATGGGTGATGTTTCTGAAAATCCAAATTAGAGACATTTGAATCATTGAAACATCTAGTAACTACTTTGGAATCAGTTTACCAGCTAAAAGTAGGGCAGATTTGATCAAACAATGGAACAAAGTTCAAAAATCAGTGGATGGAGGCATTCTGTAGAAAGAAAGGAATTTTACATCAATTTACATCTGCCTACACTCCACAAATGAATAGGTTTGCTGAAATAAAGAATCGGAGCTTGATAGAGACAACAAGAACAATGTTAGCCGACTCTAAACTGCCTATTCAATTATGGAACGAGGTTGTGGCAAATGCCTGCTACACTCTCAATCGAGTTTTGGTAGTCAAACGTCATGGTAAAACATGTTATGAACTGCTCCAGCGACGTAAACCAAACTTGGAGTATCTCGAACCCTTTGGTGCATCGTGCATGTTGTTGAAGAAAACTCAGTCTGGGAAGTTTAGTGAGAAGGCTGAAGAAGGTATCTTTCTCGGATACAGTATAAGACACGAGAGTTTATAACAATTCAACGGGTTAGGTAGAAGTGTGGTGCATTGTTGATGTTCAAAGATACACCACCCCTTGCCGGAAAAGGACCTTCCTTCTTCTTCGATTATGATGGATTTTTTAAGTCCTTCAACTTACCTCCCTCTCTTCCTGATGATGAGTTATCTGCTATAATGATGTACAATGTTCTAAACACCCCTCCTTAAGACTCGACACCAACGGTTCCATAAGACGATTCGTCTAGTCCTATAGGGGGAGAGCTTGAACTAAGTGAACCATCCTCTGATGATAAAGCAGTTGAGACTGTAAATATGGACTAGGAGGACCAGGTTCCTGCTAATGAAAGTACATATGCATCAGATCTTGATGCCTCTAACACTTCTGAACCTCATACTCCAACAACTATAGATACTGAACCTGGGATTCAAAATCAGGATCATGAAGTAGTTGTTCCCACCACTCCTGGATCTCGAATTAATGTGCATCATCCCCTGGAAAGCATCATTAGGGATGTGCTATCGGGAGTGCAAACACAAAATCAGATATACTCAGCTGATTATGCCTCAGTCATGGCAAAAGGCTATCTTCATGATGGTGCTTATCGATGTTTTATGTCTCAATTTGAGCCAAAATATGTAAGTGAAGTCTTAAATGATGAGGCATGGGTTAGTGCTATGCAAGAAGAACTCCTACATTTCAAGAAGTTATGAGTATGGACCCTTGTGGACAGACCAAAAGGTGCTAAGGTAATAGGCACTGAATGGGTGCTGAAGTGTAAGAAACATGATCAAGGGGTAATAATAAGAAATAAGGCTCGACTTGTGGTTCAAGGGTTTAAACAAGTTGAAGGCATTGACTACAATGAAGTGTTTGCACCTATGGCTCAAATGGAAGCAATTCGTATCTTTCTAGCCTATGCATCCTGCATGAAAATTAAAGTCTATCAATTAGATGAAAAAAGTGCATTCCTTCATTGAGAAATCCATGAAATAATCTACATTAGTCAACCCAAAGGATTTGAGGATCCTTATCATCGGGATAGAGTTTATAAACTGGACAAGGCTCTTTACGGGCTCCATCAAGCCCTTAGAGCCTGGTATGAGAAACTCTCAACTCATCTAGTGAAACATGGTTTTCGTAGAGGTGTTATTGACTACACGTTATTCATCAAAGAAAAGGATGGTGATTTACTGCAGCTACAGATATATGTGTATGACATAATCTCCGGTTCCAAAAATGAAGAATTTCGTAAAGAATTCGAATCTACAATGAAAGCAGAGTTTAAGATGAGTGCCATGGGGGAAATGAAGTTATTTCTTGGTTTACAGGTGCATGAGACACCAAAAGGAATCTTCTTACATCAGTCCAAATATGTAGGCGATATCCTTAGTCGATTCGACATGGAGAATGCTTCAGCTGCTGGAACTCAACTTGCCACGAACCATGACGTTGAACCCGACGAAAATGGTGATCTAGTTGATGCCACCATGTACAAAGGAATGATCGGATCCCTAATGTACCTAACAGCCTCTCGTCCGGATATTATGTATGCCACGTGTCTTTGTTCTAGATATTCGGCAAAACCTAAAGTAAATCATCTCATCGGAGTTAAACGGATTTTTTGTTATCTAAAGGGTACTCCAACACTTGGATTGTAGTATACTCATGATGATAACTTTGAGCTTACAACGTATAGTGACTCGGACTCTGGTGGTTGCAAGATGAATTACAAGTCAACATCTGCGAGAGTTTAGTTCTTTGGTAGACGGTTAGTCACCTGGAAATGTAAGAAGCAGACATCAGTTGCTATGTCAATATGTGAAGCTGAATATGTTGCTGCTGCAAGTTGCTGTTCACAAATCATTTGGATTCAACAGCAAATGCGCGACTATGGTTTGCAATTTTCTAACACCCCTATCTTTGATAATTCTGCTGCAACTGCTGTCACCAAAAATCCGGTCCAACACCCGAAAACAAAACATATCGGTATTAAATATCACTTTATACATGACTGTTTTGAAAAGCAAATAAGCGATGTTGTTAAAATTAATACAGATTTTTAACGCGCTGACCTCTACACAAAAGCATTTGACAAACCTAGGTTTTTATATCTTTTAGAGGTTAATGGTGTGAAAAAGAAAAGTGATGTGATTCTAGAAGAAGAAAGTTCTTAAGTCCAACAAGTTTTCTTAGTTTTTTTTTATTTTTTTATTTCATTTTCCTGTCTATTAAAATCCAAAAACACAAAAGATTTTCAGTTTTAGAATTTTAGGGGGAGAATAGTTTAGTTTAGTATTTAATTGGTTGCAATATTTAATTGCTTAAATAAATGAGGGGGGAGGGCAGCTTAGCTGAAAGAAATGAAATCAAATCTATGATTTTGATTCTTAGTTAATGGAAAATGATTGTACACATGGAACAAATCGTTTGGGACTCCAAAAAGATTTAAATGTTCAACATGCTAAATTCAAACTATAAGTCTGAGAAGTCTAAGCAAAATAAAAGGAACAATGATTGTAAAACAAGTCGGCTACTAAGATAACATAGAGAAAGTAGACCTAGAGGTTGGTAGTTCATTATATGATTTGTCGGTAGATTCAATACAATAGATGAGTAGACCTCATTGGTGATTTAAATTCAAACTAAGTTGTTTAACTTGTTGTGGGTTCCCATCTTATCCATGGTTAACACAATCAACACATTTCCAATAAGGGGTGACGAGCAAAATAAACGCCAAAAATGTGTGTAGATGACCATAAAAATGAGCAAAGCACATGGAAAAACTGCTAAGTGCAATCAAGCTAATGACTTTTGTTGTTGGTGCGTTATGCACAAAAGAAAACTAAATGCTCTAACAAGAAGATAGGTTATGTGCTAATTTGCTATGCGGTGGCACTGACCTGAGGATAAGCATAACCTACATATTCTATAATTCATTGTTGTTTGCACCTCTATATTATGTGATGGCACTGACCTGAGGCTTGGCACCTCTTTGAAAGCTCTTAGAAAAGTTTCTTCTTGTCAAATACCCGTAGACCGCTCAAAAATCTCCTGAGGAATGTTGAATACCATATAAGTGTGGGATCCATAAATGCTTGTTGAAATAATTAAACCTAACTCATCACCAATGTGAGTCAAAAATTTGTGTATGGATTTAAGTGGACAAATATACTGAAAATCATCGTGGCTGGAACTCTTGACAGTCAAAATCATTTTGTGCATCTTATAGCTCTGGTATGATTTCTTGAAAGTGCTATTGACTCATGGACAAAACAAGAATCTAGCATTAAAGTGTTTATGATATACCTGTATGATTCCTGTATTATATACTTGTATGATTCCAAAATGAATCTTTTCTAGAAATGATAAAATTAACTTGAAGCTACTCTGTCCACGAAGGAAAATCTGTTAGATGTTTTCTAAAAGATTTTAATCCATCTCAAAGCAAAAACACAAAATATGTTTTGTTTTGTTTCAATTTCAAGTTGTTTTTTCTGTTTTTCTAGTCTTTTGTTACATAAATGTTGGACTATACAACTAGATGAAATCTATGAATCACTCACCAAAAAAGGTCACATCTGAGGTGACCAATCGGTTCTAGATTAAAAGGATCACGTTTGAGGTGATCAAACGGTTTTCAATTAAAAAGGTCATGTTTGAGATGATCAGTGTTCATAATGTTATATATCAAAAGGCAAAATTTTAAGTGTTTGAAAGTGTATGAGGTCAAACTCATAACTATGAGCCAATCGCACGATTGAATCATAAGTATGAGCCAATCGCACGATTTGACCATAAGTACAAGCCAATCGCACGATTGGGCCATAAGTATGAGCCAATTGTACGATTGAACCATAAGTATGAGCCAGTCACACGACTGGACCATGAGTATGAGACAATCATGCGCTTGGACCACAAGGATGAACCAATCGTACGAATGAATGAAGAATTCTAAGCCAGTTGCACGAATGAAGCATGTGTATGGGTCCAGTCGTACGACACTTTAAAACAGTATAAATAAAGGGGTTAGTCGGTCACATTCCTTACCACTCTTCAAAGCTCTCAAAAACCTCTCATACGCAAACACTCTGCCCAAATTTCTATTATTGTGATTACCCATTGATTGTGATCCTAACTGTTGTCCAACTTATCTACAGGTATTGTTAGATTGAAATCAATCCAAATGAATGATCTTAACAAACCCTAAATGACCTAATCGGTTAAAATCATGAAATGAGAATAACTCTTCAAAATAGACCACTTAAATGGACATAAATGTTGATTTAAAGGACATTAAGTACTATATAGAGTCCCTACGAATCTAATGAGTCTGAACACGAAGTCTAATTTAAAGTTTTGACAAAGATTTAAAGTTGGAGTGTCGAACAGAGTAATATGCGAATAGACACTCCGTATGAACCTCAGTCGCACGATTGAGCCAGGCACATGATTCAATCTCACGAATGAATCAATCGGTGACTCAGTCGCATGACTGACTCAACCGCATGGCTTAACATACGACAAAGTTCAGTGGTAGACTCAATCGCACGACTGAACTCAGCCGTAGGCTCAATCGCACGACTGAACTCAGCCGCAGGCTCAATCGCATGACTGAACTCACTCTTATGGTCCAATCGCACGATTGAACCAGTTTGATCAAAAACAGTTTATGTTCCAACTGTCATCTCCTATACACAACTCTAATGTATATGTTTCTTGTGTTACAACAACATGGTTGATAGATGGACGATGAGCACCAAGCACAATATATGTGCTCATCTTGATGCTACCTCCAGGAACGGCGCTGAGTTTGCTGGGGTTATAGCCTTTCTACGTAGGTCGAGGATCTACAAGGCTATCTCTGATCCTTGCACACCCTACCGGTCTTTACAGCCGGCCTTTTGGGAAGGTGCTTCAGTTGACCAATCTGCTGAGCCTCACTGCATTAGGAGCTCTATCCTCAGGTAGGAGATAGAGATCATTGAGGAATATCTGAGGAGGGTCTTGGACTTGGGTGAGGATGGTGCCTACCCAACCAAGTTGCATCCCCTGACTGTTCGGGGATGCTTTCTACGAATCAAGTATGCTGGGGACATCAATGCTGGTGTGCTCAACACGAGCAACATGTGCCCCCAGTTCAAGTACTTGGCTCATGTCATTCTTAAGTACATAGCAACAAGGAAAGGAGGGTTCGATGAGATGTCTGATCAAATCTAGAACGCATATGTTGCTCTGGTACTAAAACATCCGTTCAGTTTCTACCACATGCTATTCTCCTACATGATTGAGAACATCAAGGCAAAGGGCAAAGAAGGCTTCTGCATGTACACAAGATTTTTCAGATGATCATTATCGAGAAGCTACCTCTACTGCCGAAAGAGAAGGATGGTGATGTTACACTTGAGGTGATGGATGACATGACTTTAGGTCGGATGAAGGTGTACCGGGGGAAGCAGGTAAAGCCCCTAGTAAGAAGACTATTCGTGCACCTGGCTAGAGAAGACTATGTGGCACCCTCTCAAAAGAAGTGGCGTCACAATGATAGTGACTCCGATGTTGAGCCTATCATGGCACCCATCGATGAAGAAGATGGAGATGATGACGACCATGATAAAGGTCAAAGTGGTGATGCACCTGGTGGAACAGAGAAGCCTGCCTTCCACCAAGACTTCCTGCTCGATGAAGAGGAAGAGTCTGATGATAAGCCACTGGTCAGGACTATTGGTAGCCGAGTTGTGGCCACCGACAAAGGGTAAGAGGCAGTTGGCCAACGCCAGGCTGGGTCGAAGGGTGTTGCTACAGACGTCATTGATCTTACTTAGACCCCAGACCAGCCTAGGGGGAGTTTCTACTGTAAAAGGCTCCAGGAAGAAGAGGATGGCCCATCATTATGGCAAAAAGGGTAAGAGGCCAAGATTCACATTGATCACATCTTCTACCACAGCCACTACCACCACTGCCACAGCCACCACCACTACTACATCTCCTACCACCACTACCAGACCTCCTACCACCACCAACACAGCTACTACCACCACTACCACACCTCCCACCATGTTGATACATATGTACCTAGTTTAGGAGCATAATGTAAAATGTCTTTCATTTCTTACATATGTGTAATGAATGAGTTGAATGGAATGCAATTTTCGATTGATGCTATTGATGTTTAATATTTCATTGTTTATTGTGTAATAACGTATATTGAAATAACTATATAGGTGCGTGGTTGCTTACATAGTTCTTATTCAAGAATGGTTGAGAAATGTGTTTAAACTTAATGGTATGAAGTCTTCATGCGAATGGAACATACACATGAACACTTCATGCTAATGGACCAGTCGCACGATTGAACCAAGAGACTGGATTAGTCGCCCGATTGAGACATAAGATTGGCTCAGTCGCATGACTGAACATTCAGTCGTGCATATGGACCAATCATATGATTCAGTCGCATGATTGAACCATGCTAATGGTTCATTTGTACGATTGACAAACCCTAACCTATAAATACCACCTAATTTGTGGAAAAACGCGAAATTTCAAGAATTTCGACTCACATACGTACCCTAGCCGTCCAGAGATTTTAGAGAACCTGTTCCAACTTCATAGTTCGCAGTTGATCGTGTTCTAATTATTCATAACATTTAGTTAATCTTTAGATTGATCGAAACAATGTTTTCACTGATTGGATCGCCAATCAAATAGGATTCGCACTATTTGATTAGGCATACACACATTATCAGTTAGTACTCTGTACGTACACGGTCTTAACAAGTGGTATCAAATCTTTGGCTCTTGATCTTGTGTGTGATTCGATTAGTTTTGGTGCAAAAATCACGTTTTTCATTCAAAAAGTCACCTTTGATTAGTAAAACGGTGGTTTCAGTGTCTCCACATCTAAAAGTTTAAGTTTTTCACCATACGGCATATTAGGGTTCTTGAAAACTCATGTTTTTGTGTCAAAGTATCAACAGCCTTCGAATTTTCAAAAACAACAGCCTTTAGTCGCACGATTGGCTCAATAGCACGATTGAACTAAATCGCACATCCCATACGCATGATTGACTCAGTCGCCATCCATTCTTACGACTGAACCACCCCATTCGCATTGTCCATCCGCATTTGTCCAATCGCACGATTGTTCATCCGCATTAGTTCAATCGCACGATTGAACCATAACATTTTTTCAATCCCACATTTGTCCATCCGCATTTGTCCAATCATACGTTTGACCCATCCACATTGTTTCAATCGCACGATTGGTCTATTCGCACCTCTCCTTTCGCACGAGTGAATAATTCTTAGGTTAAATCTCAAAGTTTATAGAAATGGAAAATCAGTACTCTACGTTTAATATCGGTAGAGACTCTCATATCCACAACCTTTTACTTCTTGAAAATGAAATAGGGAATCACAATAAGCCCCCTAAACTTATAATGTTAGATGATTACCCACAATAGAAGCAAAGGTTTGACATTTATCTAAATGAAGTTGACTCCAATATGTGGGAATCAATCGAAATAGGTTATAGCATGCCGGTTGGTGCTGATGGTGTTAAAGTTACCTTGGGTGGCATGACTGATTGCCAGAAGGTGAAGTACAATGCTGAGAAGAAAGTGTATGCTCTGTTGACTCATTCGATACCTATGGATATATTCCACCAGTTTTCTGAGAACAAACAGGAAAAGAAGTTATGGGAAGCCTTGGAGAAACAATACGATGGGAATGTATCGTTGAAAGCTCTATAGGCAAAGGCTTTGAAGAATGAGTTTGATAACTTCTCTTCAATGGGTAAAGAAAGCTTGGATGATGTCATAGACAGGTTCAACTATTTAATGAGTGATCTGCACACTCATGGAGTCACTACATCAATGGAAGATAAGGTCTCAAGCATTGCCGATGGTCTGCCAGAGAAGTGGGACTCATTTGTGTCTAATTTGAGATAGAACAATTTACTGGCAAAATTAGACATAAACAACTTCATCCCGAAATTGAGGGAGGAGGAAATGAGGATGAAATCAGGTAAGAGAAAGGATCTTATGACAAGAATCCTTCACTTTATAAATTCCCTTCCACTTTCACTTTAACAAGTTCAAGAGCACCTCTTCAAACGGCATTTCTATCGAATTCAACCGTTCCTTCTCAACCTACAACTTCAGGATCTGAAACGTCTGGGTCATCTAGTACCCAATATATCACAACTGAAGCAAATTCTAAGAAGTTGAAGACCGAGAATCTCGGGAATATTACCGTTGAGGTTGCCAAGGAGCATATGGACCTTTTAGCTATAGTTGTTCATTCTTATGATAGTCTAGTTGCAGGAAAGATCGGAAATTTCCATCTGGCTGATGAGTATTACAAGCAGGTGGAAGAGAATGAATTAGAAAGAATGGACATTATGTGGGCCTTGGCAAGTACTGTTCGAAGAGTTAAGAAGTTTGTGAAGAAGACTGGACAGAACTTGATAGCCACAAAGGATACAACTTTTGGTTTCGACAAAACCAAAGTTACCTGTTTTAATTGTGAAGAAAAGGGGCACTTCAAACGTGAATGTGTAAAGCCCAAGAAGACAGGTAACAGGAATCCATTCTCATCATTCACCCATCAGGACAAACCCACGAGTGGAGCTGCCTCGTCAAGCAAAGACACAAAGGCTTTGACTGCACAAGATGATGAAGGTCAAGATTGGACCATTCGTTTTGTATCTCTGGGTGAATCAAACATTGCAAATGTTGAGGGATTGGATGATGACACCACAAGTGAAGGTGAAATAGCAGTTGAACTAGTGATGTTAGATCATGATGATACTGCAAATGTGGTCAATCACTTGATTGAAGAAGATCTAAGAACTACATGTTCAGAATCTTCAGCATCTGAAGAGTCAAATTCTGCGCTGATGGCAGATTCAACCGAGTCTTCACAGGTAAGTTCCACAGACCAACTTTTTGATAATCATGCTTGTAGTAAATGTAAACATTTTAGAGAAAGCATAGATTTAAAATTTTCTAGGTTATTAGACCACAATGATAGCTTAGTAAATGATTTACAACTGTGTACAGAAGCTAATCGAATTTTAAAACAAAATGAGCACAATTATAAAGAGAAAATAGAACTTTTATGTAAACAAATAAGGGAAACCAAAGATGTTTCTTTTAATCAAGCGAATGACATAAAGTTCTATTTAAACTCCCTAGAAGAAGCTAAGAAAGGAAAAGCAGTTTTGGAAGTTGAAGTAAACTCACTAAAACAAAAACTGCACAGTTGGACCAGTTCTTCTCACATAGTTCAACACTTAGAGAGAGAACGAAATAACGGGGAGGGATTGGGTTACAAAGTGGTACCACCATCACATGAGATACTGTTAAATGCTAAATGTAGACTAGTAAATAACAATCCTATTAAGGATCATGTGATGTCCAATCCTCTGGTTAGTGATCTAGATTCCACGCGTAAACTAGTGGAATTTGTCACTAAACAGAAGTAGGCTACTTTGAAGTCTAGAGGTAAGATGTGTATTGTGAATTTGGAAGAATAGTTAGATAAGGTTAATTTCAAGTCAGGGTCAAACATGTCTATTTCTGAACCCAAAACAACCAAACCAATTAACCAACCACGAGCTCCATGTCAAAGTCCAAATAAACAAAAGGCTAAAGATGTTAAAAATGTTAAAACAATTAATTTTGTTAAAGAAATTAAAACATCTAAATCAAAAGTGTCTAAACCCAACCAGACCAAAGTCACACTGGTATCACACACTTCCCCATAGAGACTATTTTCCCAACATGTAGAAGGCAAATCTTGCTACAATTGTGGAAAGAGAGGACACATCGCTTCTAATTGTACTTGTTATCAGACACCAAGAAAGAAAGTTGAACTTCATGATACTAAACCAAGTTCTTTGAAAAGGAGTTCAATTACTCCACCAAAAAAAATATATGAACCTAAAGTTCAAACCATAAGCTAGTCGTCTGTTTATCACAAACAGGCCTTACACAAAACTGCCTTATGGAAGGAAAACTCAAGTCAAATGTTTGATAATGAGAACACAAAGAAGAATGATATGCCCTCACCCTCAAATGGACAGTGGGTTGAGTTCATGTTGTGTGATTCCTCTGGGTCACCCAAGCCAGTTAAGGCTTGGGTCTCTAACCTAAACTAATATTTCCTTTGAATGTGTAGGGTATCCACAATTGTGCTTCTACAAATAACTGGATCGTTGATAGCGGGACATCAAGACACATGACTGGGAATTTGTCTCTCCTGTCTAATGTCAAACAAATTAAAGGGGGACACGTTTCATTTGCTGGATATAAAGGAGGATATATCACTACACAAGGCGAAGTGGGAAACAAGAAATCAAGTTTGACAAGGTCAACTATGTTCAACAATTACAAAATAACTTGCTTTCTTCCCTGATTTGTGACAAAGGATTCAATATAGTCTTTGACAACTAAAAGTGCTATGTGTTGAAGAAGGAGTATGTTATCCCGGAAGACCAAGTCTTAATGTCAGCTTCAAGATATAACGATTTATATGTCTTGGACCTATCAAAGGCCTCCACAACCGATCATCAAGTACAATGCTTCTTGTCAAAGGCAACTGAGCTGAGGCTTAGCATCTCTTTGAGAGCTCTTAGTATAGTCTCTTCTTGAAATATACTTGTAGACCACTCAAAAATCTCCTGAGGAACGTTGATTACCATATAAGCGTGGGATCCACAAATGCTTCTTGAAATAATTAAACCTTAATTAATCACCAATGTGTGTCAAAAGTCTATGTATGGATTTAAGAGGACAAGTATATTGACAATCATCGTGAGCTGCAGTTCTTGAAAGTCAAAATCATTGTGTGCATCTTGTAGCTCTAGTATGATTTCCTAAAATTGCTATTGACTATCAGTGAAAACAAGGATCAAGCATTAAAATTGTTTATTAAAATATCCCAAGTAATTCTGATATAACTGTATGATTCCAAAATGAATCGTACCAGAAATGATAAACTAGAATTGAAGCTATGCTGTCCAGGATGTAAAATCAATTAGAATTACTCTAATAGGTTAAAATCCATCTCTAATAAAAAATACAAAAATATGTCCTGATTTTGTTTGTTAAAGTTTCTATTTGCTATATTTCTTTCATTTTAATCATTTAGTAGATAAAAGTTGGACTAGGGATCGAGACTTAACCTGTGAATCACTCACTCAAAATTGAGTCACGTCTGAGGTGACCAAAACATTCAAAATAAAAATGAGTCACATCTAAGGTGACAAATTCATTTTAGTTAAAAGGATCACGTCTGTGGTGATCAATACGTTTTTCAATTTAAAAGCGTCATGTCTGAGATGATCATTGCTAATAATGTTTTATCTATTGTTAAAAGGATAAGGGTTTGAAAGTGCATAATGTCTAATTAACAACTCAGAGTCATTCGCACCACTGGAACTTAAGTATGGACCAGTCGCACGAATGGGGCATGAGTATGAACCATTCACACGATTGGATCACAAGAATGAACCAATCGCACGAATGGAGGTGACCGAATGAGTTAGTCGAATGACTGAAACCTAGTCGCATGAGTGAATGTGACCGACTAAGCCAATCACACGACTGAGCTCCAGTCGCACGAATGAAGCGTGCGAATGGATCCAGTCGCCCGACTGAAGATAAAATCAGTATAAATAGGGCTAAAGTCGGTAGCATATCTTCATCACCCTTCAATGGCCCTAAAATCGCCCGAAAGTAGCTACACTCTGCCAAAATTTGATTAAGTCGATTTCTCTTAACCATTGTGTTACTGACGTGTTGTAGCATCATCTGTAGGTAAAGAAAGATCGAAAAAGCACAAAATATGCGATGAAAACTAACCCTAACAGGCCCAAAATTTTTTATAATCACGAAATAAGTAATAACCAACTAACAGACCTATAAATGTGCAAATTGGTTAAAATGACAGACATACTGTGACAATTAGGGTTCCTGCGAGTCTAAAGAGTCTAAACACAACATTTAACTTCCAGTTT
>BJCM01212071.1:0-13027 GCA_018326385.1 Flaveria bidentis
TAATAGAGTTATATGGGATTCTCAGTGGCTACCAGATGGAGATGAACATGCAAGGTTCATCTGGAAACTCCAACAATCAAATGGGTTCAGCCCTACATGTGGTTGAAAGGGATAACATAGAACCCAAACATCATCTCATATGCTACCCTGAAAACTCACCAAAGGGTCCTTTCATCACCTTCCTAGAGACACCAAGGAAGAAGTACACTGAAGGAAGCCCATTCCAAGAGACAAGTTCTTCTCAAGCTTTTGTGTCTTCTGATGAAAACTGTGGCAACTCTCTTTTCACTCTTGAAGACCCGGACTGTATTCATCCAGATGATCTGGAACACATGGAAATAGTCCAGCAGATGGCTCTTCTCACTCACAGAGCCAAGAAGTTCTACAAGAGGACTGGAAGGTAGATTCCAAGCAATGCAACCAGTGGAAAGTTTGGCCGGGACAAAAGCAAAGTCAAGTGTTACAACTGTTACTTGATGCTAGAGAGTGTAAGGCACCTAGAACAAATGGTGGCCAAACACAGTCCAGACCAAACTACACTAACAAAGGTCTCCAGAATAAGAAGTCAAAGCAGTAGGCTGTTGTTGCTGTTGAAGAAGGAGGCTTTGACTGGAATTTTCAGGTGGAAGATGCTTCTCCAAACCAAGCATTGATGGCAGATCATGATGAAGCCAAGGTATTGGAACATCTTTGTACTCCTGAATGCATTGCTAAAGTTAATAGATACAGGTCCTATAACTTGGAGATGAGAGCTGACCTTGAGTCCTTAAACATATTAAAATCTGATTTTAGAAAATCTGAAAATGATTATAAACTAAAGATAGAGGACCTAGAGAAAACAATTTCAGTTCTAAAACATGAACACACAAATTTTAGGACTCAAATCAAAGATCTAATAACCAAGGTGACTGAGTGCCAGGATGAGCTTGTGATCAGCAAAGCCAGGGTAGAAAAGAGTGTTCTTGAAGAAGAGACCTTCAAGAACATGATATCCTCATCCCTGCACATTAAGGTGTGCTATCAAAACAGGCAGGGACTGGGATCAAATGAGATAGCTCCTCCACACACAATCTTTTCTGTAAGATCTCCTAGGTGTGGAACTTGTGAAGATGAGCTTCCTCTCACAAATCCTATGAGTGAAGAGGATGAAGAAGAGATAGTGAAGAATCCCTCTAAGAAGAGTGAAGAGGAGGATTCCAAGAAGGGCCACTATCCTTCTGAGGAGAAGAAGAAGACTATGATGACCAAGTCCATGAGAAAGAACTTGATAAGAAAAAGAAAAAGAAAGGCAATGAAGGCTCAAGAGATCAAGGTTACTTTTGACTCTAAGCAGAAACAAGTTTTCATATCTGCAGGGTTTGAAGTAGTAAGGACTGAAGACATCAACCAAAACTCTTCTGCTAAGAGTTTTGGTTCTTGTTCAACTCATCTCAGTAACAAGAAGAAGACTGATCTGCTATGTACCACTACTGCACAGCCTGGACCATCAAACCCCAATAACGGTTCTCAGCCCAAAAGGACTGTCTCAGCATCTGCAAAGATGAAGGTGGAGAAGGGATGTGATCAAAGATAGTCTTGTTCTTAGTAAAAGACTCTTGTGAAGAAGAAAATGGTGTGTGTCATGTGTGAAAGTATCACTCACATTGCAAAGGATTGTCCCTACAATCCTAAAGGTAGTGTCCATATGACCAAAACAAAGACTTCAAAGGGTCTCAAGAAGATTCAAGCTTTGGAAAGAAAATCTGTTTCCTTCGGAAGCTCCAAGTCTAAGAAGAAGGCAAGTGGAAGGAAGAGATGTTGGTCTTGGAACAAAGGAGTTCTTCCGAAGCACTGAAGTCTGTTGCAGTGTCTACAAAATCTTCCGAAGGTTGAGTCATCAAAACTTCCGATGTCCCAAAAGGTTCTGAAGGTTTGAAGGTCAAGTCCAAGACTCAAAAGGTGGTGTGGAAGTCTAAGAAAGACCAAGTGATTGAGAATTCTCCATCAACAACAGCTAAAGATCCTCTCAGCACAACCATAGGATCTATTACTATTGCATTACCTTCTGTTTCTGAGCCCAAGACAAGCATGGCTTGGGTTTCCAAATGTAACTATTTCTATTCTTTGTGCAGGGTCAGCTCAAGACAAACAAGAATGTCTGGATCATTGATAGTGGTTGCTCTAGGCACATGATAGGCAATAGGTCACTACTCCAGAACTTATAACTAAGGATGAGACTCCTGAAATTCTAAAGAATTTCATCTTAAAAATTGAGAATCAATCTAATCACAAGGTCAAGATCATAAGATATGATCAAGGAACTGAATTTAAGAACCAAATCCTTGATACATTCTGTGATGAAAAGGGTATTACAAGACAATACAGTGCTCCCAGGACTCCTCAGCATAATGGTGTTGCTGAGAGGAGAAACATGACACTAATTGAAGCTGCAAGAACCATATTGTCTGACTCTAAGCTGCCCATCACCTTCTAGGCAGAGGCAGTCAACACTGTCTGCTATGTGCAGAACAAAGTTTTAGTGGTCAAGACTCATGGCAAGACTCCTTATGAACTTTGGCACAAGAGGAAACCTTTCATTGGTTTTCTCAGGTCATTTGGATGTCCTTGCACTATCTTGAATACCAAAGATCAAATTGCCAAGTTTGCTGAGAAATTAGATGATGAACATTTTATTGGATACTCTTCTCAAGCTAAGGCTTATATAGTATACAATCTCAGAACTAAAATTGTTGAGGAGTCAGCCAATGTGACTTTCAATGAACACACACCATGTGTGGTTAGTTCTTATCCTGATTGGCTATTTGATCTTGATTTAGTTACCAAATGTTTTAACAAATCTTGTGAGAATGGTTCAGGATCTGTAGAAAATTTAAATACAGGTGATCCTAATCCAATATTTGAGCTAAGAAGACCTTCAACTCATACATCTTTAGCTCCAGTTGGAACTACTTCTGCTAATGAGGAATCTATCAGCAATACAATGACAAACTCAGCAGATACATTTGGGGTGCCTTCAAATTCCAGGTCAGAGGCTCCACAACAAGATAAGAACATCTTAATTATGGAAGACAACAATGGTGGTGGTGATAGTGATCAAGAATTTCTTGATGCTACTAACCATACCATAGAAAAACATTAATGATGTCACACACTGCTTAGATCAAGTTTATCTTGAAAAGTGTTTTGATGTGGTGGGAGAAACATCTATGCCAGATCTAAATTTCTCTAATTTAGATCTTTCTCAGCAACTTGCTGTGATCCCTCAACTTAAGATCCACAAGTCTCACCCCACCACAAACATCATTAGAGATGTTGTCACAGGGGTAAGGACAAGAGGACAAACCCATGAAGCAAATGTTTGTCTTCACTCTTGTTTCTTATCCCAGATAGAGCCATAGAAAGTTGATGAGGCTCTACAGGATGGAAGTTGGGTTGAAGCTATGCAACATGAGATGCTTCAATTCAAAACGCAGAAAGTTTGGAACCTTTGTCCTCTTCCTTATGGGAAGACTACCATTGGATCCAAATAGGTATTTAGGAACAAGAAAGATGTTAGAGGCATCATCATCAAGAACAAAGATAGACTAGTTGTTCAAGGGTACACATAAGAAGAAGGGATTGACTACACTGATGTCTTTGCTCCAGTAGCTAGATTAGAAGCTGTTAGGATATTCCTGGAATTTGCTGCATCCAAAAACTTCAAGGTCTTTCAGCTTGATATGAAGTGTGCCTTTTTGTATGGAGTGATTGATGAAGAGGTATATGTCAAACAACCACTGTTTTGTAGATCCTGATCATTCAGATTATGTCTGCAAGCTTGACAAAGCTCTCTATGGGCTGCATCAGGCACCCAGGAAATGGTATGAGACACTGCTTGAGTATCTTTGTAAACATGGATATAGGAGAGGTACTATAGATGGAACTCTCTTCATCAAAGGACAGGGAAATGACATATTGCTAGTTCAAGTTTATGTGGATGACATCATATTTGGTTCAACTAATCCAAAGCTCTATAAAGACTTTGAGAAACTGATGAAAGACAGATTTGAAATGAGTGCCATGGGGGAACTTAATTTCTTTTTGGGAATTCAAGTGAAGCAAGTAGAAGATGGCATGTTCATAAGTTAGTCAAAGTATGTTCAGGACATACTCAAGAGGTTTAACATGATTGACTGTAAGATTGCTAAGACACCCATAGCCAGAAACCACTCCCTTGGACCTGATCTTGAGGGGGAGTGTGTAGATGAACACTTATACAGGGCTATGATTGGGTCTCTTATGTATGTTACTACTAGTAGGCCTGATATTATGTTTGCTACATGCATCTGTGCAAGATATCAAGCCAACCCTAAGATGTCTCACCTCATCACTATCAAGAGAATTCTAAGATACCTCAAAGGTGCTTCAACACTTGGTTTATGGTATCCAAAGATTCCTGACTTTAATTTGTATGCTTATACAGATAGTGATTATGGTGGTTGCAACATGACTGCAAAGTCTACATCTGGGGGATGTCAGTTCCTTGGTGGAAGGGTTGGCTCATGGCAATGCAAGAAACAATCCTGTGTCTCTGCATCAACTACTGAAGCTGAATACATTCCTGCTTGTAACACCCGGTTATTCTTTAAAAAGGAAAAGAAGAATAAGAAATGAAGAATAAAAGAAGGAAACATCAATAAACCCAAGTAGAAGGGTTAAAAATGAAAAAAAGGGATAAAAGTACAAAAAGTGGGTGTAAAGGTGGGCATGGCCGCCCACCCTCAGTTCCCATCACCTTTTCATTCGGATTTGAGAGAGTGAGAGCAGAAAAACTCTCGGTTTGAAGAAGAAGAAGAAGAGGCTGAATTCAAGGTAAGAATTCGAGGTTTTTAAGTGTTTATGATGGGTTTTGTCTCGGTTATATGCTTATGTGCTTATATGTTTGTGTGTGTGTTCGTTTGTGTGTGTATTTGGTGTGTTCTAGGTGTTTGAACTCATTTGCATACGTGTTAGAAGGAAGATACACCCAAAGTTGCACCAGGTGTGTTTCTAGACCCCGGTTTTACTTGCTTTAAACTCTTTGGGGCTGAAAATGTACTTAACAGTTTTTACTATGATTATGTATGTATACCCGTATGTATTATACATGTTGATGATGTTTCTTAGATGATCATGAGTTGCTCATGCTTAGAATAGTCTTGATAAGCTTAGAACAATTAGGCTTGATGTTTGGGTTCGAAAATATCCTAGAAATATGCTGAACAGAAGGTTCATGCACCTAATAAAGGCCCATGCACCTGGAAATGCCATAGAAATGTTTAATTGTAACTCATGCGCCTGAACAGTGACCTCATGCACCTAGAATATTAGTCGGACAACTAAGTGTAGGTCCATGCGCCCGAATAGTTTCCATACGCCCGAATAGCCCATGCGCCTAAGTGTCCATGCGTCCGAATGGACCATACACCCGAATAGTGTCCATGCACCTGAATAGTTCATGCGCCTAAGTGTTAAAACTATTAGTGTGGGCTGATGCGCCTACATAGTGATGAAACGCCCAAACAGGGCTCATGCGCCCAAATAGTGTCCATGCGCCTAAACACTTAGAATTTATTACAGAATTTTTGGGAGTCTGTGCTTTTTGGGTTTTGACCGAGGGTTTGACTAGGGATTTTAATGTTGGGTTTCATGCATTATTATGATTGCCTCATGATTGTTCTTTATTACTATAATTATTATTACTATTAGTTTATGACTTTACGTGGTGTGTTTATTATCGTAACGTAAAGTATTACTAATGATAAAGTGAAAGAGCAATGAAGAAGAGAAGTGGAACCTAATTTAAAATGTTAACAAGTCTTCCAAGCTTATAGGAGGTGTATGACCATGAGGTCGTTAGCTCAACTGTGATGCGGGTTAGCTATCCTATGATGCACACGGGGCTAGTCAATTGAGGTCTCTAGGAACGGGGCCTTACAAGTTGGTATCAGAGACAAAGTTTAAGAGAATTGGGTTAAATAAAATTTTAAAACCTAAACTTAAACTAAAAATGGGACAAATGGAGGGATGTCAACCCGAGTAGCTACGTGCCATCAGGTATATCTTTTCTTAATGTTAACCGGTATTATGTGCGCATGCTATTTGATTTATGTGCTCTTAGTAGGTTTAGATACTGATTAAGTCATGATAGGAAATGCTTGGGGCATGAAGAGTAAAGTAAGTGGCTAATCACAACTGGCCACTATAATTAGGGACTTACTATACTTGACATAAACTGAGTTATTACCTTGAATGATCGCATTAGTGTTTGAATCTTATAGTGTGTTAGAGGATGGCTAGACAAAAATCTTCCAAGGCTCCTAGAGGCAGAGGCCATCCACGTGTGACTAGGAGAAGTGCTAAGGCTCCTGAAACGACCCATGAGAACCCTAAGGTTCATGGCCGGAGCAAAGAAAATGAGAATGCTAGCTTGAATGCCTTAGCTAGGGAGGCGATTGTTGATGAAGTACACCAGGTCATGCAGACAGTCTTACCGTCTATGGTGACTGAAGTCATCAGGGCTGTGAGAAGTGAGGAGAGGAAGGAGAAGGAGAATAGAAAGGGATCAACGGGCAAGGGAAGTAGAAAGGAGGAGGAACAACCAGAGCCTGAGACTGTGCTGTCTGATGAGGAGGAGGATGATGTAGTGGGGGCTGCGACCGGAGGGTGCAGTTATGGGGCGTTCCAAAGGTGTAAGACCCCGACTTTTGATGGCAATGGAAATGCTACTGCCGCTCACCGCTGGGTGAGGGAGATAGAGGTAGTCTTGGAGATCAGTGAGTGCCGCGAGGACCAAAAGGTGAAGTTCATGACTCACTCTTTCGTTGATTCAACGTTGTGTTGGTGGGACAATATTACCCAAGCTGAGGGTGCCATAGCCATCAGGAGAATGCGATGGAAGGAGTTTAAGCAGTTAGTGATCGAGGAATTTTGTCCTCACAGGGAACTCAATAAAATTGAGAGGGAGTTCTTGCAACTTGAAGCGGGAACCATGACCCACTAGCAGTACACCACTAAATTCAACGAGATGGCGAGGCTGGTGCCGGATCAGGTGACAACGTTGTAAAGGAAGATCAAGAGGTACATCCAGGGACTACCGGCTGACATTCGCAGGCACCAGATTGCTGCTCAGCCAGGTACCTTTCGATCGGTGGTGGATTTGGTGGGTAGATTGTATGATGAGTGAGAGGAGACTGTGGTGGAGGTGAAGAAGACGAGTGGGAATGATAAGAACTGGAATGGGAAGAGGTTTGGACGTGGTGGTTTCAATCCAAAAAACAAGAAGGTGAAGGTGGACGACTGTGGGGTGTCGTCAAGCTCAGGGCCGCAAAAGTGTGGCAGATGTGGAAGGGAGCATACCGGTGAGTGTAGGATGGGAATGAATGTGTGCTTCAGGTGTGGCAAGCCTGGCCACATCGCTAGAGACTGTAGGGTTCTGAAGTGTTATAACTGTGCCGGGGAGGGCCATGCGACCAAAGACTGTAAGAAGCCGAGGGCGGAGAGCTCTAGAGCGAAGAAGAAGCCAGAGGAAGGAGGGCAGAGGGCAAGTGCTAGATATTACACTATGACCCAGGAGGAAGCCAGAGCTGATCCCGATGTCGTGTCAGGTATGTTTCTAATAAACCAAATTTGTGCTTATGTATTGTTTGATTTCGGTGCTAGTAGGAGTTTTATTTCCACTACTTTCTGTTCTAAGTTGCCTATTAGTAGTAGAAATGTTAGTGAACCATTCGATGTAGAAACCGCTATTGGCAAGTCCTCTAGAATTACTGATGTGATAGAGGACTGTGCCATAGAACTAGATGGTCATAGGTTTGCTGCTAGGTTACATGTGATGCCCCTAGGTGGATTTGATGTAGTGCTAGGGATGGACTGACTAGCAACCTATGAAGCAAACATCGTATGTCACAAGAAGATGATTCAATTAGTTGCGCCCGATGTGAGTATGGTTACGATTTATGGAGTTTGTGTTACTACAATCATGAAGGCGATTTCGATGGCAGTGGCGGGGAAGTGCATGAAACGTGGATGTAGTGCCTACTTAGCCTACGTAAAAGATATGGAGGCATCGATACTGCAATTATCTGAGGTACTAGTGGTGTGCGACTTTCCAGAGGTATTCTCGAAAGACTTACCCGGCGTGCCACCGGATCACGAGATTGAGTTCCAAATTGATTTGATACCCGGTGCTCAACCCATTGCCAAAGCACCATATCGATTAGCTCTAACTGAGATGAAGGAACTCATGAGCCAATTGAAGGAGTTAATGGATAAGGGATTCATTCGACCTAGAATCTCTTCGTGGGGTGCTCCAGTATTGTTTGTAAAGAAAAAGGACGGAAGTATGCAAATGTGCATTGACTATCGAGAGTTGAACAAGTTGACGGTGAAATCGGTACCCGTTACCAAGGATTGATGACTTGGTCGACCAACTCCAAGGTGCCAGTTGGTTCTCGAGGATAGATCTACGATCTGGCTACCATCAATTGAAAGTGAAGGAACAAGACATTCCTAAGACATCGTTCCGTACGCGTTATGGAAACTATGAGTTTCTCGTTATTTCTTTTGGTCTAACTAACGTGCCAGCTGCCTTTATGGATTTGATGAATCGAGTGTGCCGGCCGATGTTGGATAGATCAGTGATTGTGTTCATTGATGATGTCCTGATTTACTCGAAGAGCGAAGAAGAGAATGTCGGTCACATTCGGGAGGTGTTAAAGACATTAAGAATGGAGAAGTTGTATGCCAAATTCTCCAAGTGCGCATTCTGGTTGCGCGAAGTTCAGTTCTTGGGTCATGTGGTGAATCCTGATGGAATCGTGGTGGACCCGGCAAAGGTGGAGGTGGTTATGCAATGGGAGTCACCGAAGACGCCATCTGAGATTCGTAGCTTCTTGGATTTAGCGGGATACTATAGAAGATTCATCCAAGACTTCTCCAAGATCGCTTCTCCACTAACCAAGTTGACCTGGAAAGATGTGAAGTTTGTATGGGGTCAAGCTCAAGAGAAAGTATTCAAGGAGTTAAATGCAAGGTTGACTCAAGCTCCTTCCTGTCATTACCTGAAGGAAGCAAGGATTTGGTGGTTTATTATGATGTTTCCTACTCAGGGTTGGGGTGCGTCTTATTATAGAGAGGGAAGGTTATAGCCTATGTGTCCCGACAGTTGAAAGTTCATGAGGTCAATTACCCTACTCATGACTTGGAGCTAGCAGCCATGGTCTTTGCGCTAAATATTTGGAGGCACTATCTCTACGGGATGAAGTGCACCATATTCACGGACCATAAAAGCTTGAAGTACTTCTTTGAGCAAAAAGATTTGAACATGGGGTAGAGACGATGGTTGGAGCTTATAAAGGACTATGATTATGAGATCCATTATCATCCGGGCAAGGCCAACGTGGTGGGTGATGCCCTTAGCCGAAAAGAGAGGCCCGAGCCGATTCGGGTGAAAGCATATCAACTGATCATGACCTCGGACGTGATGAAGCAAGTCAAGGAGTTTCAAGATGAGGCACTTAAGGAAGATCATCTTAACTCTGAAAAGATAAGAGGTCTGGTTGGGGAATTGGGTGAAAACACCCTTGGTGTTAAAACCCGATTTGGACGGGTGTGGATTCGTCGTTTTGGGGATCTACGAGCGAGGATTATGGATGAAGCTCACAAGACTCGATACTCCATTCATCTTGGTGCCACGAAGATGTATCAAGATAAGAAGAAAGATTATTGGTGGCCCAGTAGGAAGCGCGACGTAGTGGAGTATGTGAGTAAGTGCCTTACTTGTTTACAAGTGAAGGCCGAGCACCAAAACCCGTACGGGAAGATTTAACCTTTGGGTATACCGGAATGGAAGTGGGGACACATCACCATGGATTTATCACGAAGCTGCCACGTACTCCGAGAGGGTAGGATGCCATATGGGTGATTGTTGACTGTCTGACGAAGAGTGCTCACTTTCTACCGATTCACGAGACATACTCATCCAAGAGGTTGGCTGACTTATTTATCAAGGAAATTGTAACTCGTCATGGTGTGCCGGTGTCGATTGTATCTGATCGTGACTCCCGGTTTACATCTAAATTTTGGAAGAAATTCCATGATGCTATGGGGACGAGGTTACATATTAGCACGACTTATCATCCCCAAACTAATGGTCAGTCAGAAAGGACCATTCAGACATTGGAAGACATGCTTTGGGCATGTGTGATTGATTTTAGGGTAAGTTGGGATGACCACCTACCACTAGCTGAATTCTCATATAATAAAAGCTATCATGCCAGCATTGGAATGCCACCATATGAGATGCTATACAGTAGGAGATGCAGAACACCCGTTTGTTGGGGTGATATTGGTCAGAAGAAATTGGGGAGCGTCAAGGTAATTGAGGCTACGACTGAGAAGATTGAGAAGATTAAAGCCTTTATGAAGGCAGCCAAGGATAGACAGAAGTTGTATGCTAATAAACGACGCAGACCGATTGAGTTCTAGGTGGGTGACCGGGTTATGTTGAAGGTCTCACCTTGGAAGGGTATTATCCGATTCAGGAAACGGGGTAAGTTGAGACCAAGGTATATAGGCCCTTTTCGAATCATTGCTCGAGTAGGAGAGGTGGCCTATAGATTAGAGTTACTAGATGAGTTAAGTGGGATTCACCCGTCGTTTCATGTATCTCATCTGGGAAAGTGTTTAGCTGATGGAGACATGATTGTTCCATTGGAGGATATCGAGGTAGACGAAAGGCTCAATTATGTGGAGCAACCGGTGGCAATCAACGATCATAATGAGAAGAGATTGAGGAATAAAGTGGTTCCTCTTGTGCGTGTACAGTGGAAGCACAGGAAGGGATCCGAATCCATATGGGAGACTGAGGAGGAGATGAGGCAGCATTACCCTCGTCTGTTTGAGGAATAACAGGTTTCGGGGATGAAACCCATTTAAGAGGGATGGACTTGTAACACCTGGTTATTCTTTAAAAAGGAAAAGAAGAATAAGAAATGAAGAATAAAAGAAGGAAACATCAATAAACCCAAGTTGAGGGGTTAAAATGAAAAAGGGGATAAAAGTACAAAAAATGGGTGTAAAGGTGGGCATGGCCGCCCACCTCACTTCCCATCACCTTTTCATTCGGATTTGAGAGAGTGAGAGCAGAAAAACTCTCGGTTTGAAGAAGAAGAAGAAGAGGATGAATTCAAAGTAAGAATTCGAGGTTTTTAAGTGTTTATGACGGGTTTTGTCTCGATTATATACTTATGTGCTTATATGTTTGTGTGTGTGTTCGCGTGTGTGTGTATTTGGTGTGTTCTAGGTGTTTGAACTCATTTGCATATGGGATAGAAGGAAGATACACCCAAAGTCGCACCAGGTGAGTTTCTAGACCCCGGTTTTACTTTCTTTAAACTCTTTGGGGCTGCAAATGTATTTAAAACGGTTTTTACTATGATTATATATGTATACCCGTAGGTATTGTACATGTTGATGATGTTTCTTAGACGATTATGAGTTGTTCATGCTTAGAATAGTATTGATAAGCTTAGAACAACTAGGCTTGATGTTTGGGTTCGGAAATATCCTAGAAATATGCTGAATAGAAGATTCATGCGCCTAATTAAGGCCCATGCACCTGGAAATGCCTTAGAAATGTTTAAGTGTAACTCATGCACCTGAACAGTGCTTTCATGCGCTTAGAATATTAGTCACACGACTAAGTGTAGGTCCATGAGCCTGAATAGTTTCCATACGCCCGAATAGCCCATGCAACTAAGTGTCTATGCGTCCGAATAGACCATACGCCTGAATAGTGCCCATGCGCTTGAATAGTTCATGAACCTAAGTGTTAAAACTGTTAGTGTGGGCTGATGCGCCTACATAGTGATGAAACACCCAAACAGGGCTCATGCGCCCAAATAGTGTCCATGCGCCAAAACACTTAGAATTTATTATAGAATTTTTTGGAGTCTGTGCTTTTAGGGTTTTGACCGAGGGTTTGACTAGGGCTTTTATTGTTGGGTTTCATGCATTATTATGATTGCCTCATGATTGTTCTTTATTATTATTATTATTACTACTATTAGTATATGACTTTACGTGGTGTGTTTATTATCGTAACGTAAAGTATTACTAATGATAAAGTGAAAGAGTAATGAAGAAGAGAAGTGGAATCTAATTTAAAATGTTAACAAGTCTTACAATCTTATAGGAGGTGCACGACCATGAGGTCGTTAGCTCAACCATGATGCGGGTTAGCTACCCTATGATGCACACGGGGCCAGTCAATTGAGATTGGCGGACCTTTGTAGCGTACCCTAGGTGTCTGGGCCAGCCTTGTATACAACATGTAGAGCCCCTTATGGGAACAGAGGGCCTAACACCATTTCCCTTGCGCACATAGTTTAGGGTATTGCTCATTGGTCCACATAGTCAGTGAAAGATAAAGATAAAAGATTACAGAGTAAACAAGGCATACAGTAAAGAGAAAAAAAGCATTACCTAACTGTATAGTTAATGCGTGCTCACGTATAAAGAGATGAATTTTCATAGAAAGAGTATTTTCATATGTATACTTTACAAAAAGTATTTTATTACTTTTAATGCTAGAGCTCACTCAGCAACGCTGAATTTTATACATTCTTAGTTGGCAGGTAATTATTGTTGAGGATGGCACGAGGGTGAAGCTACTCGACAGGGAAAGACTGACATCCATTCATGATTGTTATTGTTGTTGTTTTGTAATGCAATTAAACAATTCTTTTGTTATCGGTCAAAAAATAGTGTATTGCTCAACAACAGTATTTTAATGAAATGAATGACTTTTGTTAAAATTATTCCGCTGCTTAAGTTCTTAAATTTATAATGTTTAATGTATTTAATGCTGTGAATGACTAACTGTGAGGTCTCCGGGAACGGGGCCTTATACTGTTGCAAGCTGCTGTGCTCAAGTGCCTTGGATTCAAAATCAGATGTTGGACTATGGGTTAAACTTCAAGGAGACTCCCATTCACATAGACAACAA
>BJCM01212072.1:0-19700 GCA_018326385.1 Flaveria bidentis
CAAGATTATTTTTCTAAATGATGGCTATGCCAAATTTTTAGAATATTTTTATAACTCAAATGAAGACTAATATACCATATATTGACATAATAAAATGTTCTAACCCGTTTCATGCTTTAACGATTTTAAAAGTGCACATAATTGCATTACTACAATTCTGGCAGAATATAATCTTTCTTCAACCGACCATAACTTAATCATAACAAACTAAATTTGAGTAAACTCAGACTCCAATGTTAAGTTCATTGAATTACCTTTTTGACTACAGTTTATACGTCTTCAAACTCAATCGGACGACTCAACAATAGCCTTCACAAGATAAGTGCGCATTTCAATACCTTCTATCTTGTGCTGCTTGTTTGACCTATTCAAAGATCTATTCATAAAAGTTTTTCTGAATGAAAGTTGTCCGGGAGACTTTTAACTAGTCAAGTATAAATTTTTATAATTTTATGAAACCGTTTTCTATTTTTAAAATCTATTCAAACACATACCAAACATTCTGTCCAGAATCTAAAATTGATACAATAATCATTTTTCAATCTACCTTTCGCTTTTTAGCATTCTCTAAACGTACTAACTTCTTGTAATGAATTCCAAACTCAAGTTATTGTTTTTTTATCATTTAGGACATCACCTTTGACTCTTGACATCCAAACTTTCTTATGTACTCTACAACCATCACTATACTTGTGAGTCTTCCATGTGAGTTCTCAATGCCTCTTTTTACTTTATTTCACACCTTTTAGGGTGAAACATATTAACTTTATCAACTTACACTTGTAAACATCTTGATACTTGTAAATGCACATGCAATTTATCTTTACCTTTATGTTATGATTATTTGTGTTATTGTAAGTCTTATATGTGATACATATTTTGTTTACAATCATTAACTATTGCTAGCCTGGCGACGTGTTAGATCTTTGCGCCTGACAAGCCTATTTGGTGCTAAAGCCGATGTATTGCTGGCTCCTGATGATATATGCTTGTTTATCATGGGAACCAGTACACTTAACCAATCTTATAAACTTGTAATCAAGTCAAGGTTTGGTTGTAACTATATGTGTTCTATAAACTTGCTAACTCATAACCATTAACATGAATTTCTACTTGTAAATCTTTTTATATATATGTACGTTTATCCCATGGGAACTCACCAACTTTTACAGTTGATCCTTTATTTTTAACATGTTTCAGGTTTGATACTTGAGGAACTTTTTTTGCTCATATAGGACTTGGACTTAGATAAATTAAACATCTTATGTTGTTGGTTATATTTTTGTGTATTGAAATGACTTAATTGTTGCTTTGATCCTCTGTCTCTGAAACCTTCGCTCATTACCGCTCCATGGGCTACGATAAACATCGCGTACGCGTGTGTTCGCACACACACACGCATACGCACACACGTACACGCGTATGCATACGTATTGTTCAATGAAAAATGGTATTTAATATTATTCCAATTAATTTAGTTCCATGTGCTATGAACAATCGTTTCACATTCGTCTGCCCCGATGATTCCGCCGTCGGTTGGGGTGTGACAAAAATCGTATCCCAGCAATTTCACAACCCAATTCTGCTGGTCATAAGAGGAAACTCGTTGTTGCAGCAAAAACTTGAGACTTTTTTGGTCGGTACAGATGGTAAACTTAGAGCCCAACAAGTAAGGCCGCCAATGTTGTACCGCCAAAACCAAGGCCATTAATTCCCGTTCATATGCCGATTTGGTCAAATTTCTATCACTCAATGCTTTGCTGAAATAAGCTATAGGTTTTTTGTGCTGCATAAGAACCACACCTATACCACAATCTGAGGCATCACACTCTAGTACAAAAGGAATAGAAAAATTAGGAAGGGACAAAACCGGAGCAAAGCTGAGAGCATGTTTCAGCTGATCGAAAGCAACTTGAGCCTTCGGAGGACAAAGAAAAGCATCCTTTTTGGTGAGATTCATTAACGGACGGGCAATGCTCCCGTAGTTCTTAACAAATTTCCTATAGTATCCCCTCAGACCCGAAAAACCATGGAGAGCTTTCAGTGTAGAAGGAGTCGGCCACTCCATAACGACCACCACTTTGGCCGGATCCATCGAAACTCCATTACTATCAATAACATGGCCCAGGTAATCGATTGATTGTTGTGCCAAACTACACTTTGGAGGATTAACCTTAAAGTGATGAATTAATAAAATGCGAAAAACTTTAGCTAAATCGGATAAATGGGATTCCCACGAAGGACTATGAATGAGAATATCATCAAAGAAAATGACCACCTTGTGACGTAGAAGAGGGCGAAATGTATCATTCATCATAGCTTGAAAGGTTTCCGGAGCGTTCATAAGGCCGAAAGGCATAACCAAATACTCGTAATGACCATCATGAGTGCAAAAAGCAGTTTTGTCAATGCTATCGGGGGACATTCAAATTTGATTATAACCAGATTTGAGGTTTAATTTAGAAAAGTAGGACGACCCATGTAATTTGTAACATCTACCCATTTTAGAAAATAGAAACCCAAACCCAAATCCGTTTGGGTCAATTTTTGGAAAAATCAAATATGTTTATTCATTCAAAAACAATAATAATACTGTTTATTCAACTTTCATTTATTAAAATAATTCATGATAATTTTATGATTTATAGAATAAATTTTTATAAATTCATGAAGTTTATTTATCATTTATGAGTTTTAATTATAAAACTAAAATAAAGGATTAAAATACAAGATCATTATTTTTACAAATATGTAAGATCTATAAAATATTATTAATATTTATAAGATTTTAAATATTCAATTAAAATAAATAATCAAATTAAAAGTTCTTATTAGATTTATAAAGTCTACAAAGATTTAATAGAAAAGAAGTTTTAATAAATTTAAAGTTTAATTTGTAAGTATTCTTTTATTTTTTTAAATTATTTAAATTTATATTATTTTAAATTCCAGTCATAACTCCCTTTTAAAAGACTTATAAATCACCGTTAACACCATTCATAACCTCCTCCTAACCTTAAGTATAAAAGCAAGCTTAGGCCTCACTTTTCATTTGCTCATTCTCTAAAAATCACACTCTCATATCTTTCTTTTATCAATTGGTTATGATCAATTTGAAAATTTTTATTTTACAAGAAATTTCAAGAATTCTTAATACTAAGGTAATCTTTTATTGTTTTTATATTATACATTTCAATCATTCTAACATCCAATTGTTCTCATTACTTTATGTTCTTATTATTATTCTTTCTTCTACTAAATTTCTTTTTATTTTAATCATTATCATTTTATGATTAACATTTTAATAATCACTAACCTTATAACAATCACTAACATTCCTAAATTAAGCTAACAACACACTAACATAAACAAAGAATCTCGTTTGCATATGGACGGCTATGCCGCCGCATTCGGTTATTCCACAAGATTATTTCCATAAGTGATGGCTATGCCGAAGTCTTAGAATATTTTTATAACTCAAATGAAGACTAATATATAATATATTGATATAATAAAATGTTCTAACCCGTTTCATTCTTTAACGATTTTAAAAGTGCACATAAGTGCCTTATTACAATTCTGGCAGAATATAATCTTACTTCAACTGATCATTACTTGATCATAAAAAAATAAATTTGAGTAAACTCAGACTCCAATGTTAATTTTTTGAATTACCTTTTCAACGACTATTTATACGTCTTCAAACTCAATCGGACGACTCAACAATAGCCTTCACAAGATAAGTGCGCATTTCAGCACCTTCTGTCTTGTGCTGCTTGTTTGACCTATTTAAAGATATTTTCATAAAATTGTTTCTGAATGAAAGTTGTCCGGGAGACTTTTAACTAATCAAGTATAAATTTTTATAATTTTATGAAACCGTTTTCTATTTTTAAAATCTGTTCAAACACATACCAAACATTCTGTCCAAAATCTAAAATTGATGCAATAATTCTTTTTCAATCTACCTTTCGCCTTTTTAGCATTCTCTAAACGTCCTAATATCTTGTAAATTCCAACCTCAAATTATTGTTCTTTTTATCATTTAGAACATCACATTTGACTCTTGACATTCAAGTTTTCTTATGTACTCTACAACCATCACTATACTTGTGAGTTTTTCATGTGAGTATTTCTATACCACTTTTTCATATTTTCACACTTTGGGGTGAAACATGTTACCTTATAACCGTTGTACTTGTAAAACGTTTGATTCTTGTAAACTTATGGCAATTCACTTATATGTTGTGGTTAGTTGATCTTTGTAGCTATCATGTATTGACGATTATATGTACAATCATTAACTATTGCTAGCATGGCGACGTCATAGATCTATGGGCCTGACAAACCTGCTTGGTTAATCCGAGTACACTTAGCTAATCGTATAAACTTGTAAACGTTGAGACTTGTAAAACTGTCAAGGTTTGATTGTGCATTCTGTTTTACATCCCTAGTTACTTTATTTTCTAACTTATAACATGAATTGTCATCTTTTACATACTTATGTATTGAAAACTATGGAAATCTCATCATTTTCAAAGTTGAACCTTTATTTTTAACATGTTTCAGGTTTGATACTTGAAGTTATCTTCGTGCTCATATAGGACTTGGACTTAGTTAATTGAAAGTCTTATGATGTTGTTTATTTCTCATTTGTATTATATTTTTTTAAATTGTCTTGTTATGTTCATGTAAATGATATTTAATAATATACAACTTATTTAATTCCATGTGCTATGAACAATCGTTTCACATTCGTCCACCCCGATAATTCCGCCGTCGGTCGGGGTGTGACATAATTCATCGAGTAACTCATCAACCACCGGAATAGGATACTTATTTGGAATGGTAACACTGTTTAATGTGCGGTAATCGACACACATATGCCACAAATTGTCCTTTTTGCGGACCAAAATCACAGGGCTGGAAAAAGCACTCTTACGTGGGTGAATCATACCCATTTGTAGTAACTCTTGAACTTGGCGTTCAATCTCTGTTTTTTGAACGTGTGAATAGCGGTGGGGATGGACACAAATAGGAGTAGAGCTGGCTAATTTGATAATGTGGTCATGAAACGAGTGGGAGGGAGGGAGGTTGGTGGGAAAAAGATGTATGCAAATTGTTGTAGTAAGGTGGATAAACTGCTGTGTTGGGAAGAAATCAAAAGTGAAGAGATGGGAGGAATAAGGTTGTTAGGGGCAATAGTTAAAGAAGTGCCTTCCATGGACAGCCACTGATGTAAAGCAGAGAAAGACGAAGGAGTAGAATGAACACCATGTAATGTAACTGATTTACCTTGATGGTTAAAGCGCATCCACGCATGCTGCCAGTCATGAACCACTTCACCCAATGACTTCAACCATTCGAAACCCAAGATGAAATCAAGAGAACCCGTATCAAATACCAAAGCGTCCACATGAAACACACAGGGACCAATACGCATTGTCAGGTCAAGACATCGTTCATACATAAACACAAAGTGACCATCTCCCAATTTGATTTTAATACCGCTGAAGGAACTTGAAGATAAGCCCATAGATGAGACCAACCGTCGTGAAATAAAATTATGGGAGGCTCCATTGTCGACCAACATCAAAATTGTTAAACCCATTAAAATGCCCTCCAATTGCATAGTTGAAGAAGACCCCTCGGCGATAGAACCTGTAAACTCGAGAACGTTACAAGTACTCGTACGAACCTCCGAATCCAGCCCCTGAAAGGTAAGAGAATCTGGTTGTAACACACAGTGATCCCCAAGGGATATCCTCTTCATCCTCTCCTAATAGTAACACACGTAACTTCGCTTCAGGACAACGATGAGCAGGCCCATACTGCTGGCCGCAACGAAAACAAAGACCCTTCCTTCGACGATCTTCCCACTCGGTTCTGGACAAGGAACGCACACCCCTGTCATGTGGTGAACTCTAGCCAAAGTTAGTAGCCGAGAAAGGGGATTTAAGGTCTGGGGTTGGGCGCAACGGGACTAATTTGGTTGGAGCATTAGCTCAACATCTTTAAGCCCATCCTTAAGCCCACTGGATTCCAACAAAATAACCTACTATCAGTGATTGAGGTAATCGCGGAACCAGAGACAACAGATATTCAAATTCATCAATGTAATCGTAAATAGAATCACCATGTTTGATCGTGGCCAATTGCTCATACGGATTCTGGATTTCTAATCCGCTAAACCATTGAAGTAACTCCGATTGAAAATCGATCCAAGAGATGGTAGGATGCACCTGAGTGATAATGGTAAACCAATGTTGTGCAACCCCACACATGCTCAGGCGAGCTAACTATAGACGATCCTCATCCGAGGTCCGATTCAAATCAAAATACAAAGTAGCTTTGTGAATCCAACCTTGTGGATCGAACCCAGTAAATTCCGGAAGTTTAACCTTCTTTACAACCCATGGAAGAGACAGAGGGGAATCAGACTGATCTAGCAACGAGGATTTCGTTCGAGAATTCGAGAAGAGAGCATCATCTCCCGACACCCCTGACCCGGACGAACAGTCACCCACCCTCTTGTCCTGTTTTGCCATCCAGGTTAAAACCACCTTACGAAATTCACTAGACTCCCCCTTTTCAACCTCTAAGGATTGTAATGAATAGAGAATCTCAGCCACATCCGACTGTAGTTGCTTAATTTGAGTATCCTGAGCATATAAACGGAAGTTTGTTCGAGTTTATATGAAGAACAGGAGGAAGAAGAAACAGGCGGCAGGTATCCGGCAGGTCGGACTAATGTTAGGATTTAAGAACAATAACAATATAAATATTAAATAAGCAGACTATGAATGATGTAAGATGATAGGAAGAGAATGTTTGATTGAATATAAAGGGAATTACGGAGAAAAAGATCTAGAAATCAATAAACAATTCAAGGTTACACCCTCTCTCAACGCAAAAAGCAAGAGCCCTAACTTTCTAACTAAATTCATAACTAACTCACTGCATTATTCTCTTCCCTGTTAATAATCATTTGGGACCACTTAGCCACGTTGCACTTTGCCCCTTAAACTTTTTAGTTCCCCTGCAATTTGTATCAGTTTGATTTTGTTTTTACAAATTTTTCCGCAAATTCCCTGGTCGATTACAACAGGGACATACATGATTCTTCACCGATCTTCATTCTTTTCTCTTGCCATGTTTCTGAAATTTCCAGATGCCTTGCTATGTTTCCTTTCAATTAAATTTCCATGGTCAAACTTTTGAAGTCTTTCACTTTGATGAATAATGTTTCTACACTTAAATCCTTCTTGTCTTCACGACCATAAACGCTCGATTCCTCCCTCATCCTCATGACCACGTCAGATTCATCACTGAAACATCCATGCCATCAATGTTCTGACCAACAATTTCTTCCATTTCAATCTTCTCGATTGATACTCCACAGGCTTCTCTCCCAAGAGTGTCATTCTGTGATAGCATCTAATGTTCTCTCATAATCTTAACACACACACAATACACTGGAAATGCAGAGAAGTACCATTTGCATACATAATATTCAAAATGTCAAGTAAATGAGATATTTATACCCTTACAATATACAGTATACAGTTACATACATGACAGTTATCTTGGAGCTTATTAACTGTTATCCGACCCTAACTAGGACCCTGTTCGACCCATTCTTATAATATAAGACCCATTTACATAGTTGACTATGTTACACAAACGTAACACTTAAAATACTTTTGATGTCAAGATTAAGCTTCCAACACCCAAGTATTATATTACAAGTAATAAAATGAAAATCCTCCTGCTTGAATTTCTCTTGTTAGTATTTAATAGCGCCCAAGTTCTTCAACCAAAGAAGAACCTCTTCTAGACCTTCGGTTAAGCTTCTGGGCTTGTAGTTCAATTCTGTTTTTGCCTTTTCACATGAATAAGCCCATTGGTGTCTAAGACAGGACACAACCTGTTTCAGGACAGAACCAATGTTTATTACAAAAACGGGTCGATATAAGCTGTATTTGATGGGTTTCATGTCAAACGGGTAAAATTTATTTAAAGGGAACTAATAATGGAATGAGTCAAATGGGTTAATCATGTCAAGAATAGTTCAACGTGTAAAAGAGTGTTTACATCATCTTAAATGGTTGTGTTAAAGCCCGCCCATCCTGACCCGTTCGACCAACGAATAACAATTACCATTTTTGTCATGTTACCCAACTTAGCCCAACTGCGTGTGTACTTCTATCATAGATATTGTAAAACAAAGCATGAAAATAGAAATGGAAATACCGGGGGGCTGATAAGTGGAAGTTTTCCAGTTATTCTACAGAATAGCACGGATAACCAGCCATAAATCTCTATCACGAACAACGGAATGTTAAACCAAGGCGTTTTTGTGTTGGTGATGGCAGCAGCTATATCAAAAAGTTGCACGAAGGATGCATTTTCACCGGTAAGAAGATATCTTTGACCTGGTTGACCTTTGTCTAAGGTTGCAATGTGGCCATCCACCACATCATCTACATGACTGAAAGAAAACTTATCATTTCCATAACCTATGTATCCAGGTAAGCGTCCGTTAAACCGTTCAACAATCTGATAAGGAATAAAAAGTTTCAGATTAGCACTTAATTCTCGATCAATAAAACAAATATATAGGTGGATATAGAGATTTATACACAACATTGCACTTAATTATGATTGCCACCTAGGATTCAATTCCATATGCTACTAAGTTTAAAAGATCCTAAAAACCATCATTTTGAATAGCCTTGACGGTACTGCAAGACAGTGCAAGTTATTTGGTCCTAAAAGCCAAGGCGCCAGGCGAGTGCTTCACATACCGCATATGAGCGATGTTGCTCTATTAGCAACTACATAAGCTTTACCTCTCTTAGATCTTTTACATATCAGCCTTATTCATCAAGTAAACCATTCCTATACTATTCATCTTTTGGTCATTTTTACAAATCAGTCTACTTGAGACCCTAATTATGACTCATATGTGCATGAAGAACCTAAAACCAAGATAAAAACTTGGTTCATGATGCATAATGCATCACTAGAAGGATTGGAATTCTAAATTATCAAGTTGTATATTGATGATATAAAAATCACAGAAACATGCAAGGTTTTGGAAATTACCATTCGGGCCACTACATTTCCAGCAGTGACTTTACCAGGTCCATATATAACTCCAGGATAAACAGCCATTATAGGTACCCCTTCCTTTGCAGCTTCTAGAGCAATTTTATCAGCAACAGCCTTTGATTTCTCATACTCGGTACAGAACGACTTGGCTGAATGCATCTATCACCACATGCAACTTTGTTTAGCCTCAAATTCCAAAGAGTCAAGAACACAGAAGTATGACCTCATAGATTAAATCCAAGTGATATGGAGTTGCACTTTGAAAGGGGAATGCAGTTGTGTTGAAAGAGGAAGAACATAAACAGTATTGGGCTAATGGCAATTAACATTTCAAGAACATCTTAATTTATGATCAGTTTAAAAAGGTAATCAATTAAACCACAAGAGAATTCCATCAGCTTCAACATAGATCTCGCAAATTATTTCTATGTCATATACACTATATTCTAACTTCAAATTCGAAAAGATCAGGAAGAAATGAATGAATTAGTTCCAATTGATCAATTTTCCACAACTCAGAGGAACATGAAAAACAATTAACACCAGATCATAATTCCACAAAAAAAAAAAAGTTAAATCCCCAAATCAAACCTAACCTAAATTAGCACAAATGGAGCAAATTACCTGACTCTCATCCGCAGTATATCCATCAGTCGATCCCAAAGCGAAAAACGACGACGTGTAAACAATCTTCTCTATCGTATCACTCTCTTTACACGCTCGAATCACGTTCTTCAACCCTCCAACATTAACCTAACCATTATACGCATACCAAATCAGCACAATCCACAACATCCAATATCATCTCCTAACAAAAACGAAATCCACATCAAATCTCAATCAACTCACCGATACAAACTTAGAAGCATCAGGAAGCCAGGGTTCCACTACAGCAGCAGCGTGAAAGACCGCATTGCAGCCGGAGCAAGCTGCGAGCAGTGACGGATAGTCCGTAACGTCGCCGTAGAAAAGTTCTAGAGCTCCGCCGTCGGACGGCGGAGGAAGGGAGGAGAGGTCGCTCGTGCGACGGACGAACGCCCTGACGGAGTGGCCGTGACGAAGGAGTGCGTCGCAGAGTCTTCCGCCGAGGTAACCGGAAGCACCGGTGACCAATACTTTCATGTTTCAACTTCACCGTCACCGTCACCGTCGCCGTCGTTGTCTCCGGTTGACTACCACAGTCTCCGATTTGCTTCTGAATCTCCGGTGAAGAAATCGAGTGATAATTAATAGCAATAAGAGCATTGATTTAGGAAATAAATAGATTGGGTATACCCTACTCTACTAATTATAACAATTAATTTTTAAATCGAGTGATAATTATAACAATTAATAGTTACCTAACCTAAGCATTCATTAACAATTTTATTTTATTTTTAAAGGGTCCTAATAAAAAAAACATCCCATTTTATAAACCGACACCCATCTATACATCGTGTATGGGTCCATACGCGGCGTATAGGGTCGAATACACTAAAAACGAGGAAAATTCAGGGGGGTGTCAGATAGTTATACGTCTCATATAGCCTTATACGACCCCCCTATACGACACATATAGGGCTAGACGACGCGTATAACGAATTTCGACACTGACTATGTGGAAAAATTCAGGGGGGCTGTCAGATAGTTATACGCCTCATATAGCCCTATACGACACATATAGCCTCATACGACACATACAGCCTTATACGACCCCCTCTATACGACGCGTATGGAGCTATACGACACGTATAGAAAATTTGAAGTGTTGATTTAAAATATTGGGGTGTCTATTTAAAAAACCCTTTTTAAGTTGGATATTAATAATTCATAATTATGGATTATTAATCGATATTAATCACAACTAATAATTTGACTTAATTATAATTTCTACTTTTATTTGTTACTAATAACAGCCTTAATCTAAATGTTTGTTACTTTCATTTAGTTTTTTTATGATGTGGCATGTCGTTACTAGTGACGTGGCATGAAACATAACGTATTACATAACTAAAATTTAAATATAACACTCAAGTTTGTGTTTCTTCATCTCCAAGCTACTAAACCAGTGACAAAAGGGATATGTTAACCTAAAATATAATATTTTATAAAAAAGAATTGAGTAGTGCATTTATATCTTTTATTATAATTATATTATACGTCACGTTACAAGTCACGTCATGTGATACGTTATCAAAAACCAATGACTATGTGGATAAAGGTCTCAAGCCAACAAAGCATGATAAATAATCTAATACACAAAATATACATATTAAAAAAGATTTTATAATCAGCTTTAACAAGCATAACACTCATTATTTTTGTATTGTAAAACGTTACTGAACATACACACGTACATTTAACAAGGGTAACTAACCTTTTACTCAAGATTATTCATGTTTTTCTTACTTTATTGTTAAATTTATTTAACAATAAATATATATTGTCATGACATATATTAGATTAGAGCATACGTCTACCATAATAACAAACCAAAAAAAACTCTAATGGTAGTTTGAGGATCAAATTAGAGCTTTAGCTCATTGTAACACAATTAACTGATTGATCTTTGCCTAAATGCAATGACCAAATTATTTTTGTTCTTTTTTACGAACCAATTTTTTGTTTCAATATACAACTAAAAAACTGAGCATTGAATATCATTACACCAACAAAAAATCCTATAAAAATCTAAGTGCAACAAAGGAGAAAAAAACAATTCAAGTTGTATATTTTGGGTTAACAAGATATCTAAAATCTCAGGAATTTATAAAAGAGAAAAATATGAGTAAATCAAAAAAAGTGAGAGACAAATATAAAAGAGATGCCAGTGATTTCTTGTCCCAGTGGTTCAAGGGAGGGGAGATTGTCTTTTTTGAAAGTTTAAGGTTCAAACTTGACAATGATAAATTATTACTAACTTAGTGTTACTAATTTTAACAACTAACCAGACGTTTAGAAAAATATATAAAAAAGAGATATAGAAACCCTGACGACAACAAACTTAATTGGTTGTATTCAACTCGTAGTATCATGCCTCATAAACATGTATAAACCATGCAATAATATAGTGAAAAACACATACAAAAGTAAGATCCTTTGGTCATGATTCGGTAAAATATGTATAAACCATGAAAAACACCGCTCGCTCGCTCACCCCCAACCTACATCGTACCAGATCAGACTAGTCGCTTCGAGATCCCTTTCGCCATTTGTTTACATGTTGGAGAATTTATCCAGATGGGATTTACATCATCTGCCGTATCATCAATGGATCATTCTACCAACAGAATGTATTGGATTGCTTGCACGAGGAAAAAGGATCCATTGCGTTTTTCAAGTCAAACAAATTAAATTTGGACTCAAAAGTGGAGAGAATTCTAAACATTTTGTAGAACCAAGTAGTGCCCATATTTAACCTAGCGAGTATACAAAATTTAAACTATGATTTGATGTGCAATAAATGATGGTTTTTAGAGGTTGGAAATCAAAAGGTCTAAATGCATTTCTTTTCGGAACATTATAACATTACGTATATCACATTTAACATGCTACATTTATTACAAAAATGCTAAAAAGGACCCAACTCTTTAGATATGCACACAAGAATTGGTTATTTGACCCGTAACCCAACCCATCCATTTTGTCACCTCTATTGTGATGTGACCCAAGTAATCAGACATTTAATAAATTATAGAATAAAAATAATATCATAGGACTTGAAGAACAAATCAAACATTATGATGACTGCAATTGTAAAGGGATACACATATATAAGTAAAGGAAGAAGAGTGAGGGTTCAAATGGGCAAGAACGAAACATGGCTGCTTGGCTGGTCGCTATACTAATAATATACACGTTTTAAAAAAGTTGAACTTAAGATGTCAATGAGGAACTGGGATTAATACAAAAAGCCATGGGAGATGGAGTGAGTGTGAGCTTTGACTAAGCGAGTGAGTTTCAAGAAGACATAGGTGTCATCGGGCCTCTATGGTTAGAACAACTTAGATGTACACAATCACTTGTCATTTTGAGTATCGGTCATGAGGTTTCAAATGTTGATTACATATAGTCAAGAAAGACATAGTAACATGTTTAACACATAAGCAAATGTATTCGTTGAATTCAAACAGAGAGTTTAACCACCATCACACAAGACACTTAAATCACTCAAGAATTGCAAGTATGTGCATATTAGTTTAATAAACACATATTAATCAAACGATTCCATAAAACCGCATTGTGTAACAAATAGTATCCTTTATACATGGACAACAAACAACATCTCAATTTTAACAACACAATGATATGAACTCACCTTAGTCTTTAGATCCCTCTGATTGACTTTAACTTTCTATAAGTCAACTAAATATCATTAGTATGTCATTCACTTTTGATTAGACTAAAATCTAGCCTAATATAAAAACAAAAACATCACGGAATCAAAACACAAGTTTCGCACACATAAAACCTGAAATCAAGGGGGATAGTGAATAGATTGAATTGAACAAAATAAACAACTCAAACAATTATATCTTTACTACACAGTAAGTGAATCTAAATCAAAGATATTGCAACTTCTAAGAACCACAATCCTCACACCATATCACCAAAAAATTAAAGAAAATGCACATCTTGAAATCAATTAACAATGTATATCACTAAAAAGCAAAGAAAATGGACAGCTGGAATCGATTAACAACATACGCAATCACATGGTTTAATCCTACTGACCTGCGATCCAGTGGCGGAGCTTGAACACTCCCGTATGCTGGAGGAGATGATGTGAGCGACGCAAAGGGCAACATAGTGGCCGTCGATGGTAACGTAAGGAGTCGCGCCTACGAAAACTATGAAATTACCATAATACCTGCTCTTTATGCATTATATAGTAGTTAAGATAAGATAATACAAAGAAATTTTATATCTTAGATGTTGGCCGCCAAACTTCTCTTTTATATATTTAAATAAAGCAACAAGCGAGCACACATGCAAGTCAATTAGTAGTGAGTCACGAGCCAAGCTGTCTTTGGCTCGGGCTCGGCTCATTCACAAACTATGGCTCCACTTGTTAATAAACAAACCGATTTAATTTCAAGTGAGCTACATTTTAACAAACTACTTGTTAATAAACAAACCGATTTAATTTCAAGTGACCTACATTTTAACAAACTACGAGTCATGAGCTTTAAGAACAACCATATATAATGGTTTATGTTTATTTTTTAACAGTGGTTTTGGATTTAGGGATTATTTGTTTAGAAATGAGCATGGGAGGCCCTGAGGGTGGGCAGGGTGGACGATCGCCCATGACCGAATCTCATCAGGAGTCCGAAATTTAAAAAAAGTTATATTATATATGTATGTATATATAAAAACAACTATAGATTATTAACAAACTAATTAACAAACCTAATAGCAATTTAATTACTTTGATCAATTGAAACTTAGGATTTGTTAACATTTTAATTAGTTTAGTCGATTCAATCTAAACTCAACTAAAAAACGTTAGGAGAGTCTTACGATTTGGTTAATTAAGTAAATTAGATTATTTTTCTACAATACTTTTATTTATTAGTAAACAAATTGTTGTCTAGATTCTTAACATACCGGTTATCGACATTATATTATAGGGCCCATTTTTTCTACTCACTAGGGCCTAAAATTATTCGAAAACTCTCGGGACAGGCCCTGGAAATGAGGGTGGTGTAGAGTACTAAACACACACAACTTTAACTAAGATCAACTTCTTATAGAGATAAATTTGGAAGGCTCAGGTAGCAATGACTCCACAATAGCAGCAGCGTGAAACACCACATGGCAGCCGGAGCAAGCGGCGAGAAGCGACGGATAGTCAGTAACATCCCCGTAAGCGAGTTTTAGACCTCCATCGTCAGGCAATGGAGGAAGAGAGGAGAGGTCACTGGTGCGACGCACAAACGCCCGGATAGAACGCCCATGGCGAAGTAGTGCGTCGCAGAGTCTTCCGCCTAAGAAGCCGGAAGCACCGAAGACTAACACCTTCATATTGCACCGTTGTCATTGGCTTTCGGGTTCAATGATCGAATAACATGATCATTTCATATATACACCTTTGAAGTGAAAAGGTTGCACTAAAATTTTAGACAGTAAGTGGTTGGAGTTGATTAAATGTTATAAAGCAATGTTTTTAAAACCGGACCGCACAGGGAACCGGACGTTTTACCGGTCCGCTGGTCGGACCGGTTCAACCGGATGGGCCGTATATAAGAACCGGATAAAATTATAATTATTTTTGTAAAAACTACAAAAAAATAAAATAAATTATATAAAAAAACCGGTTCAACTAGTCCGGTTTCTGGTCCGGTCCCTGGTTCAACCGGTTCGGTTTCTGGTCCGACCGTCGGTTCGACCTATTCAACCGGTCTGACCACTGCTTCAACGTTAAAACGGTTTTAAGCACTGAACCAGACCGGATTGGAGTCCGGTTCCCAACATTTATTATCTTTTATAAATGAACCGAGCCAGTCAATTTATTATCTTTTTAACGAGCTTAAAATCCTAGCTTGGGCTCAGTTCGTTTATAAATGAACCGAGCCAGTCAATTTATTATCTATTTAAATATATTTTTTATTTGTATATATTGGTATATACATATAAGATAAATGTAAGGCCCCGTCCCGGGACACTTACAGCTGGTCGATCATCGCACACAAAACATATATATTCATAATCTTACATAAAAGCGTTGCAGCGGAAACATTTAAACATCCATTTCATTTAAATATAATAGCTTTTTGCAAAACAATACGTCGTTATCGACAAAATACAAGGTACATTTCATTACAAAAGTATTATAACAATGGATGCCATCCCAAAAGAACTGAGTAGTCACCCCGTGCCATCCTCAGCAACATTACCTGCCAACTGAAAACACATAAAAGTCAGCGTTGCTGAGTGAGTTCTAGTTTTAAGATAAAACATACTTTACTTTCATTAAAACCGTTCTTTACATTCATGCGATCACACATCATACGTACACATAGATAATATCATTATTATCTTCATCATTCATTCATTCTTACTTTCATTCTTTCGTTCATCATTACATTTTTTCCTTTCGTCAACACCATAAACTTTACCCTTCATGCTCATGGTACTGGGCCTAAGCCTATCATAGACCTTCGTTCACGGTGCACAGCATCTCTGGCCACAGTACCTAAGATAAAGTTCAGGTATACCATTGTCTTGTGCTATGCCCTTCATGCTCATGGTACTGAACATAAGCCTATCATAGACCTTCATTCACGGTGCCCAGCACCTCTGACCACAGTACCTAAGGCAAACAACAATGGTTCCATACAAATGGTCAATCACAAAAAAAGACCCCGATGTGAATCCTCCCGGGGTAGCGAACCCACACATCGTTGGGCTAACACCTTTCAATGGCGTGTCCCAACATACAATGCTTGCAAGACTTTCTTTACTTTCATTCATTTATTAATGCATGCATTCATTCATCATGTTCCTCATTTCATTATCTTCCACTTTACGTTACATAATACTTTCATTTCATTCATCATAAGGCCATGGGAAGATAAACATACAATAATCATACAATAAAAGGAACATCAACATACACAATCATCATCATCATACAAGGCAACATCATACATACATAACATACATCATGCATAACATCATCAATCACGTGTATCACATCATCAACAACCCCAAAGGTTCGAGCCTACGTCTGCACTTTCCCTTAAGTCAGACAACAAACTATGGTCACTCGGGCGTATGGACCCCATTCGGTCGCATGGTCTTCTATACGTATGAGAACACTCAGGCGAATGGACCTCCAGTCGCATAGCCTCCAATCGCATACTTCCCATGTGAATGGACCTCAGTCGCATTCATTCGGCGTATGGACCTCAGTCGCATGACCTTCATGCGACTGGCCCTCAGTCGCACAAATTTTGTGCGTATGAACCTCGATCGCACGACTCACAGGCGTATGGACTCCAGTCGCATGACCTTCAGTCGTATGACCTTCATCCGCATTTCCTTCAGTCGCATGACCTTCATCTGCATTTCCTTCAGTCGCATAGCCCTCATGCGTATGACCCTCAGTCGCACTACTTTCATGCGAATGGACCTCAGTCGCACTCCTTTCGTGCGTATGGACCCAGTCGCATGCCATTCGGACGCATGGACCTCCAGTCGCATAGCCCTAGCTGTGGTGCAAAATGCAGTTCATCCCGAACTGCAGCTGCCATGTTCGGCCTCCAAACTCTTCCAAACCTCTTTTAAGCTCAAATCAACCATTCTAAACCTTATGAAAGCATACCACGACACCATACAAGCACAACCAAGCCCGAAATCAAACTCCAAACGCATCAAACACATACACATAAGCATACATTCGGGTTCAACACCTAACTTTTCAAAAACGGGTTTTGATGTGTTCCAGCCCCAAAATCAGTCGAAAATGTGTAAAAGAGGGGTCCTAGAACTCACGTTGACGACCTATTCGAGTAGAGCTTCGATTCCACCCGCTACACTTCGATTTCCACGCTCGAATCCACACGAAACAAGCTTGAGAGCACTTTTTCTCCTTCTCTTCTCCCTCGGTTGAGTTTTTGGCAAGAATGGGGAGGGTGTGGGCTGCCCTCCCCTTTTATACCCCCACTTATCCAAGTTTCTTTCCGTTTTGGCAAGTTTGGTCCCTCGACTTTGGGCTTTATTTTTTTTCTTTCTTTCATCGGCTTCAAAGAAAATTTCTGGGTGTTACAATAAATAATATTGTTTACATTTGTTTATCTTGATTAGTTGAAAAAAATTATTATCGAAGAAGTATAATCATGTTTTTATACTTTTATAATTAGTTTCTCATTATAATTTCTCAAAATAACCTTACGTGTATGTGTCTTTTATACAACATGTGATTAATTTGATGTATAATTTATAATATTGGTTTAAATTTAAACGAGTTAATGAGCAAGTCAAGCTGACTTTGGTTTGGGCTTGGCTTGTTTACAAACCGAGCCGAACTGGCTCAACTTGTTTATACACGAGCCGATTCTAGCGAGCTTTTTCCGATCTATTTTCAATGTGATGAATACATACACATGATGAAAATACTTCCCTTGAATGTCTATAAAGCTTTTGCATATGTTAATCGAAGTTTTTTTGAAGAATATCTAAGAAGCCCAAACCAAAGTGACATCTAACGGCTACGCGAGAACTTTTAACTAGATAGGGGTTTCTAACAACGTTGTGAAACATTGAATGTAGGGAGAATTTTGAAAATGTCCACTTGGTTATATTTTTTTCTTAAAATATCCTTTTGAACAAGTAATTCTTAAAAATGTCCCCATCCAATAAAGTCGCCTCTAACCATAAAACAAGGTCGTCTAAACCCAATATGAGCGGCTAGGATGAAGATACGTGCCTAACAGGGTCATTATGGGGAACCTGTTTTAGTTCGTCCGTACTTTCATAAGTTCGTTTGAACAAATTTACGGTCCTCCGCACTTTCGTAAGTTCGTCCAAACAAACTTACGGTCGAAGTCCGTTTGAATCTTCATAATGACCCTATTTAGACTCGTTGCTTCATTTCACCCGCTCATTGTGGGTTCAAAGGAACTAGTTTTGTAGTCGAGACGCCCGTGTTGAGGTGGGGACAGTTTGGGGATAAGCTAATCAAAATGACAAATTAAGCGAAAAAGTTGGTCAAATAAACATTTTTTTCCGGAATTTTCCTTTGAATGTATGCATTGGTCTGGAAAACTACCTAATTGTAAAAGGCTTCACATCCATAGAACCCGAATATTATAAAATTCAAAACAAATCATGAGCCTGTAAGAAAGGATGTTGATAACGCATTTAGGGGCTGTTTGACAGCCTCTTAATCAACCTCTTAATGGTTCAGATGTCTGAATGGTTCAGTACTTAATGGTTCTGGCTGTTTGTTTCACCAGCACATGTCTGAATGGTTAAGACATTTACCTCTGAATGGTTGAGTATTATACCGATGTTGAATGGTTAAGAGGTCTAATGTTGAATGGTTAAGACATATTTTCTAGATTGGTCAGACATTTGTCTTTGAATAGTTAAATGATTTAATAGCTCTTAATAGTTCATACCTCTTAATGGTTCAGCACTTAATGGTTCAGACCTCTTATTGGTTCAGCACTTAATCATTCGGAAGTTGCCAAACAACCCCTTAGGTTGCATTTGGTTAGAAGGAATGGAATGGAATTGAGAAACTAGTATAATTTTTAAGTAAATTATGTTTGAGTAAGTAAAAAAATATAAATTCCAAAGGAATGTTTTACCTCAAATTCCATTGGTTGTGGGATTTCAAAATCCTTCCACCTAGAGAGGGATTTGAAATCTCACAACCAAGGGAATTTGAGGTGAAACATTCCATTGGGTTTTTGCAGGACCGTTGAAGGCTTGCAAATTACAACACAACAACACAAAGAGGAGAATGACTCAAACTTAATCAAACAGTGAACTGGATTAACCACACAAGATGATACTAAGAACACAAGTAATTAATGAGACAGAACCAAAAGAACACAACACAAGGAAATGGGTTTTCAAGATTGCAGTATATTGCT